>CM060086.1:2131244-2243780 GCA_030522485.1 Stenchaetothrips biformis
ACCGATAATACTGATAATACTAATCACTGCAATTCCATTGGCAAGGTTGCTTGCCACTCCAGTGGCGCTCCGTTTTGAATGCCAAAATTTGGCATTCTGGGCCGGATTGGCCTTTTAAAATGCCAAAATTTGGCATCCAAGTTCACCGGAATGCCAAATTTTGCTATTCGCAGAGGCCAATCCGGGCCCTGAAGGCCAAATTTTGGCATTCAAAACGGAGCGCCACTGGAGTGGTAAGCAAACTTACAAATCGCATTGCAGTGATAAAACGATACTACTAATTTTTGTGCCTATTTCATCATGCTGCACATCATTTCAGTCTCTAAGTTCTGTTAAAGATCGAATCTTATTGAGTCGAAACCATCCAAGTGGTCCGAAAACCGCGCGCCCGGAACCAAACGCAAGTGAAAGGACCCGAACGCACTCAAATCCCCTCCGGTGCCTGGAGGGTTGCCTACCAGCGCGGCGGCTGCGCCTAGTTCGGAGCGGAGGGTAAACGCAGTAAGCACACTAGATGTTGCCTACTCCCGGCAAGACCTTACCTAACATACTCCTGGCAAGACCTAACCTAACCTACTCCCGGCAAGACCTGACCTCACCTACTCCCGGCAAGACCTAACCTCACCTACTCCCGGCAAGACCTAACCTAACCTACTCCCGGCAAGACCTAACCTCACCTACTCCCGGCAAGACCTAACCTAACCTACTCCCGGAAAGACTCCCATTGGCTTAATTACCCTGAATTTGACGGTGTTTTATCGCACCGATAATACCGATATTACTCCAATAATACCTATAATACTTCACTAATACCGATAATAATGGTACTCCGTACACGATTCAGGAGGATCATCCACCTCTTGCGAGCAATGTAAACCAACAACAATCGCAGCAACGAAAACTATACGTTCTCGAGTCGTTGTCATTTCACATGACGCCGGGGTCTTTGTTTTAGTCTTTTCTCGCCAGAACCCAACGATTACAACCTTGTTCAGCCAGTGCAGAATACACCTCTTTGAAGTCCTGTCCAGATGACCGAAAATGTTGTCCCATGAAGCCAAAACTATGTAGGGGTAGGTTGGGGAAGAAAAGTACAAAACGGCTACTTTGCACTGTACAGAAGTTACAAATGAGGCTTCAACTAGTCTGCTCTGTGGAACTTGTAATGTAGTCCCTTCCCGATGAAATGGTTCACTTTTTATCGATTCCAGGTCATCACAGGACGGACAACATGCCAGAATAGATGTGATTTCGGTACTTCTCGAAAAGGGTAAGAAAAGTACACCACCGGGAAAGAAAAGTACAGTGAAAATTGCAATTTGGAACCATACTAGGACCAATCTTGGTTCAAATGAGGTTTTAGCCTAAAGTGGAGAGCAAGGACTTGCCATTATTTCAAGTTTCGACAAAATCGGTCTATTGGTTCTGATTCTTCATGGATTTATAATGGGCAGTCCAAGAAGCCTTTTCTTAGTGATACGAGGGTACAGCTTTTATGTACTTTTCTTCCCCTCGCCTCGTAAATGTCCAATAACTTCTTCATTTCTAGTTTCATTCTATAAAGTGTGTTAACATTTTTAGTTTGTCTCGCCAAATAAAAAATTTTTCCGTGACCAATTTATATTCACCCCACTTCAATAAGTTTACAGGGCGTACTTTTCTTCCCCAATGCCTGTACTTTTCTTCCCCAGGGGACTGTACTTTTTTTAGCCGTTTCATTTTTCCACTTATAACATTTTTTATACAAGCCTAAGAGCATCAAACGATACTGATTTTCAAGGTGATGGTCTAAGCTATAAGTTGGTACCACACATTCGACAGACGGCTGATTCTGTTCGAAGCTGTACTTCAAAGTACGAACAGTTTTAAAAAAGTTTTTCATGGTCCTTTTTAGTGTTTTAATCAACCATGCGTTTTGGCTCCAAATTTAAATGAAGAACTGGGCAAAATTAATTTTTTTTTCGGCGGAATGACCACTTTTTCTTAAAGCACACTTGAAATGGTTCAGTAAAGTCTCAGTGCGGAGGCACAGCAGGTGTTCGTTTTTTACCCGAGTCCAGAGTGTACTTTTCTTTCCCAACCTACCCCTACATAATTTCTCTCAGCACAGAGATGATCCCTGACTATCACCAAGATTCAGAGAGGCTGTGACTGTGACAGGTGCACGACATATCTTCGATCCTCAAGATCTCTAAACCTTAAATTCTTAAATCTCAGTGCAGCCATCCTATCAATTATGCTGACAGCTTTTCCGACTTGGACATAGGCCTACATCGGAAAACGTTCCCTTGTGAGCCGAGGTGGTGGAAATGACTCCGTGGCAAAGCGTGTCAGCTAACCAGAATCGACTGTAGACAGTTGGGTTTATAGTGCGAAGGTCAGGTTATATAGGTCAAAGAGAAAGAGAGAGAGAGAGGAGAGAGAGAGAGAGAGAGAGAGAGAGAGAGAGAGAGAGAGAGATGAGAGAGGAGAGGGGGGGAGAGAAGTGAGAGAGAGAGAGGGAGAGAGAGAGAGAGAGAGAGAGAGAGAGAGAGAGAGAGAGAGAAAGAGAGAGATAGAGGGGGGGGGGGAGAAAAGAGAAAAGAGGGGGAGGTCAACAGTTGCTATTTTGGATGCACGCCCCGTACCTGCGTCGATGACGGCCTCCATGGTGGACTCCATCAGAGCCCGCCAGCTGGGCAAGGTGAGGATGGCCAGCTTGGAGTGCATGGCGAAGAAGACGTTGTCGAACTTGTCCACGTGGCGCATCTTGCCGCGCTTCATGTTCTCCGTGCTGAAGGTGGCGCTGGGGTCAGGACGAGGCGAATCGGCGGTGTATCCTGAGGGGGTGCCGTTAGCTCAGGACGGAATACAGATGGTGCAACGATCTGTTCTCTCACTATACAAACCGAATAGTGTTGCAGTATGCTCTAGCTAGAGTATGCCTGCATGCACGCTCTAGCAAGCGCATGCCTGCCAATTTGGCAGTAACTGGTGCACACATGCCAAGTACATGCTGACGGGAGAAGAAACTTCCTTATTCCTAACGCCACGAGATATGCACCATTAAGAGTATGCTTGGCAGGCATGAGCTCCCCAGAGCGAGGTTGCCGACATGCTCCAGCTTAAGCGCATGCTATTTTATTTGTATGGCAGCACACTGGTTGCCAACGAATGTGACATCACATTCGTTTGAACGTAAAAACTGCGATGTTAGTTGAAACGTGACAAACAGTGAAAATTTACAGTCAAAACGAATGTGACACACCACACCGCTTTGTCACATTAAATTGGGTGTGACAAAAACTCAGGAAGTGAACTGTCACATCCAAACGAATGTGACACCCATATACTGTCACGTTCGTTTGAATGTGACATGCCAAATTGTCACATTGAACTGAACGTGACCCCCCACAACCTGACACTTGTTTCACATTCAAACGAACGTGACAGGACGTAGGTGTCACATTCAAACGAATGTGGACACCATATGGGTGTCACATTCGTTTGTATGTGACACGACATGTCAATGAGAACCATGTGTCACGTTCGTTTTTATTGTGATAGTTCTCCCTCTGATTTCGTGTCACACCCGAAGTGATGTGACATTGGCGTTTCAAACAGCTACCGCAGCGCCACGCGCGGCCGCCGCGCGAACTAACGAATCCGTGACCCGAGCGCCGGCTCCCTAGGGGGAAACAGTACTTTGTAGCCCTTTCCAGTCTGTTTTGATACCATGGGGCCCTTGATTGATCTAGAGCATATCATTGATGCCCTTCAGGGCTTCAAAAGACCTTTAAGAGAAGGTCGTGAAGCCATGAAGAACCTTGTGGTGGTGGGGAATCGCCGCTAAAAGTGCAAAGGAGGTGACCGTGGAGGCGCTGTGCGTACGTACAACCAAGATCAGCGAACCACCAGTTAAAATAAATGTCCGGCATACAAACTTCAACCAAAGTGAAAGTGGGAGGAGAAAATCCTGTCTATTAGTTGTTCCTTGTCCGTCCGGGTCATCGAAAGAACATTGCTGTAAACATGCTATGGCATGCCTGCTGTACCTCGAAAGGTTAGAATTCTTGTACTTATTTTGCCTTATTTAGTGCTTAGAATGTATTGAACAGTAATTTTAACCACACGTTTTGATTATAGGAACGACGAATCGAACCTGGAAACAATGGCAGTGCACTGACATGGAACAGCGTTGGGGAAAACTCCAAGAAAAGACCATGAAGTGAGTTTGATCCCATCCCTCTGGCTGAGTTTTGTCATGTTGGGAAGCCCAAGTCTCCTTACCGCCGTCCTATTTTAGATGAAATTCCGGAGTCACTTGCGACAAAGTTTAGAAATATGTTTTTGGAAGTATGTATAAGTGTACCAAATTTTTATTTATTTTTGTGGGCTTAGTATATAGAATGTTTTGTGCGCACACACAGCCCCTAATCTATTTTTTTTTATTTCAGCCCAGCCACAATGTGAAGCTGCAATTTTCTTAAGTGGCGTGAGACACAACATCAATACAAACTCAAATCCAGATGAACCCGAAGACATAGGAGTGGATTTAATTAGTTCTATGATCGTTCAAAACGCTCTCCAAAATCCAAGTTACATCTTGAAGGTGGCTCAAGAATTGGGAGAGTCTCTTTATGATAAATGTAGCACCGAAGAAAAGAACTATTATGATAAATACATAAAATTCCATGAAGAGCAAGTTTTGGATGCTTTTTCATCAACATTGGAACAAGGTGACAGTGACAACTGGCATGAATTGAAATATGGACGGCTGACAGGAAGCATCAGCTATGGCTTCCACACCTACTATGAAAATGCAAAGAGACATACCATTAGTGATTGGAATAATAAAATAAATGGGACCTTCAGTCCTTCCGGTTACTCTAATCAAGCCATGAAAGATGGAAATTTTTATGAACCTGCTGCGTTGAAATGCTATGAAAAAATGAACCCAGGAAAGAAGATTGAGAAAGCAGGTATATTTATTAGTCCCATTGCTCCTTGGCTTGGATACAGTGGAGACGGTGTAATATTTGAGGATGGAATTGTGGACCGGTTGTGGGAAGTCAAAACTCCAGTGAATGGGGCGACACATAATGCTGCCACCATTTGCAGTGTTACACCTTGCATGAATGGAAATAAGCTGAAGGAAAGCACATGTATCAAGGCCAAGTGCAACTTGGTATGTTGCTCTTGTTATTGCCTATTTGTGATTTTACATTGTACTGTCATAAGGTTGATGAAGTATTTGTGGATACTGTTGTGTTCAATGATAAATTCTGCCTAAAATATGTTAAAAATCTGACAAATGCTTTCTTTACTAAAGTTCTGCCATGGCTGGCCTCAAATGTCGAGGCTTGAAATGTAATTTATTTCATCCCAAGTTCACTATATTTGGTAACTCAAGTGTTTTTATTGTCAAGTGTAAAAGCCTTTATTTTTATTTGTCTGTACTTGAATTTTTTTGACAAGGATAATAAAAACAATAATGCATAAAATATATTTTTCTCTATTTAGCAGAGAAATTCTCACAAAAAATCATGAAGGGAAATGGCTGACAAAATTGCATGATTCAGTACTTATCAACACTCATGATAGGCCTGCTAAGATTGACAAGACCAGACACAATTACTACCAATTCATCCATATATGGAACAACATTCCAGGGAATTTTGCCACACATTAGTCCATACTCTCTCACTCTCTGGATTACTCTCTCCACATGCACCCTAGCTCTGGCAATCTTTGCACATTGAACTGATTCTGATCGGCTGTATTTCTTGTTCCTTTGAAATGGGGGTCGGATCAAGTTTATCAAATTATCATTACAATCTTCATCAATATTGAAACCTTTGTCTACCATGAGTGCATCACCAGGATTGCATAATTCATACACACCAGTAGCTTTGGTTACAACTCTATCAGAGGCCCTACCCCCAAAAGCAGGACCACAAAGACTTATAAACCCACTTGGAGTACAAACCATCATTATTTTGGCTGTGAATTTTTTTTTAATTGGAATAAAGCCTAATTCTGCATCGAATACACTTAGGTTTTTCTACATTTATTTCATAAGCATCAAGAATTGCTCTGGTTGACTTAAACTTATTAAATGACTTAGGCATATTTTTCAGAATGTCCTCTTTGTCAGGCCAAAACACTACACATTTTAATACTTTAGCTAAGACAATAACTGTATCATAAAAATAATTTGCAGCTGTTTGACTGTTGGATAAATCAAAAATGGCAGCTAAAGCTAGATTAGAAATATTAAGTTTTTATCTTCATCATTGTCAAAAGAATTCGATCACGAGAACGCAACATAAACTTTTTAAAGTTGCTTTCAGGTGCAATAGTATCACAGGCCTCAGCTAGGGCATCAAGTAACTGAACTGAATGAATACCTGTAGTTGCAAACTAATCTTCTGTCACTACTCAAAAGGAATGGCACAACAGAGGTTTCTTCACCTGGAGTAACCTGGATACCTATATTCTTCATCTTGGGAATATCCTCAGGGCTGATTTCTGGAACATTCTACCATTCAGCATCACTCTCATTCTCACAGTCGACCACACCATCCATGCACTCTCCATCTCCTGGCACATTTAGAAATCAGACATTAAAATTAAAACAAATCCTTGCAAAAAAATTCATTCAACAAAAAAAAGACAAACAACTTTGAACATTCCATAGCAATTCATGGGTATCAACACTAAAATATTTGATACTGCCTTTCAGTATTAGTATAAACAGCAGTGAAATACAATCGTCAAATTAAACATGATTAGAGAGAATAACAATAAACAACACACTATTTGAAACACATAGTTGATGGGATGATTCAAAAATAGACAGACAAATCATAACAAGAGTACAAAAAGAGTGCATCAGTCTTAAAAAAAAAATTAAGGAAAAATTAATTATTTGTAAACATTGCTGTTGCTCGAGACCACAGTATCCAAACCTGAGAGCGATTCATCGCTCATTGACTTTCTAGATCTGCAACTGCAACAGGAAATTAAAGGAATAGTGAGAGAAATTTTCAAGGATAGAAGTAATTCATCCAGTAAAATTTATAACAAACCTAGCTGCTCTCTTGGATGCCCTCTGCTGTCGCATTTCTCTTTTGCGCTTCAGGGGTGAGGTAATTACTTTGTCATGGGTGCTCTTTGGAATATTTTGAGAGGGAACTGAACCAGGTTTCAGACGTCGCTTCTTCCCAGTGCCACCTATAAGAAAACCCATATTATAGCCCTTCAGAGTGAACATTGAGTACACAAACATAGGCCATTAACCTAACTTGCCGCTGTAAATATTTTGAGGACAAACGAAATCATACTCACAAGTTATGAAGTAATCAGTTTCCAGAAAGTGGTTACTGCACACTGTCATTATTGGACCCAACTTCTTCCCAGTTCTTATCGCAATAGACCATTTGTTGCGTTCGGATTCATCCTTTGGGACTTGGTGAAGATGCACATTTTCCGCGAGAACATTATGACACTGTGGGACGCAGCAGTTGTGTCTTTCTCTTTTTTTCTTCTCTGGGGCCTCTGGGGCACCCATTTCACCCTTTTCCATGACTCTAACGGATTTGTAAACCCTACAATTTGGCGAAATATACGCGAAAGTACTGTTTCCCCCTAGGGAGCCGGGCGCTCGGGTCACGGATTCGTTAGTTCGCGCGGCGGCCGCGCGTGGCGCTGCGGTAGCTGTTTGAAACGCCAATAGCGGTCCAGTGTGTCACATTCGTTTGACTTTAGATCTTCACTGTTTGTCACGCTTAAATTGACATCGCAGTCTTCACGGGCAAACGAATGTGATGTCACATTCGTTGGCTACCAGTGCACCCAACGCAGTTCCAAGAAGGAAGCGAACAACCGAAGGACCCACAGTTCTGATGTTTTTCGCGTTAATGAAATGCCGTCATGAAGCATTTGTAGAAAACATACGCGTAGGATAAATCTGAAAATATTCATGTAATAAGAAATACTACGCGATTTACTGAAAACCCACGATCTTAGGAAGCTTTTTTGAGCATAGCTCTCTACGGAATGGATCATACGTTTTAAAATGCACGAATTCGTGCGTAGCTCAGCACGAAAATGCGCATTGTTACGTAGCACCTGGTGGCGCAAGAACTAGTGCATTTCACGCGTATGCTCAATGTGGCGCAAAGCTTTGCACGAAAAAAAAAATGAACTACTTATTGATTTGGTGTGACCCTTGCGTCTTTCTTGTGACCAAACGTAATGATTTGCAAGATCCCCCACCCTCCCGAACAAAAAAAACGTTAACGCCAACGTGAAAGCAGATGATACTAATGTTTATTTCAATGTATGTTTGTTTATCATTATATTAAGAAAAAAAATATAATTTTAATTTTCGAATTGTGTTTGATGTATTCATGTCTACGCATGTGAGTCCACAATGATATACCTAATACCACATGTGTTGGGTATCATTCTCTTTGTTTCAACGCGAGGATGTACAATATGATGGCCAATCACATGAATTCTCAATACCCGTAAAAATTGTTTTCTGTACTAGCGCAGCATCGGCGCAGCGTCCTGCACTTGACACTCCAGCCTCGGCGCAGCGTCCGGTCACGATAAGCAGCCGAGCTTCGTCAGTCGACACTCCAACATAAACAAACAAGAGCAGCGCATAGCGCGGCGTAGCGCAGCACTCCGCGCTACTTGTAACCAGACGCCGCGCATCCGTTCCGCCCTAGTACCAATGCGAACTTTTGCGGTTGTCAGTCAAATAGTTGAATAGATGCCGAATTCTGCATCCTCACGTTCCGACGAGAAAAATGATACCAAAGAAGACTAGGATAGCGGCGGGGGCGCGGGCACGGGCGCGGGCGAGCCGAAGCCCCCTCCGCACCATAATTCTTGGCGAGCCATCCACGCGCTCGCTGTCCCCGTACACGACACGAGAGTACAAGCATTATGATACATTTATAATTTTAATTTTTGTTATTGTTTTTGCGAATAGCTGTGTACATAACTGTATTTTCTGCTAAAAATCATATACGTAGTACGGGTAGGGTAAGTCCCTGGCCCTATCCCGCATTCTCTACTAAAGACAGTCAAGAGAGAGCATGGCATGCTTCACCTGGAAGCATACCTCAAAGCTCGCTTCATCCTGCAGAGTGCTTGCACGCATGCTAGCATGCATGAAAAGCATGCTTCAGCTCTCTTGAAACTCAACTTAGTGCATGACATGCTCCATCTGAGAGTAAACCTCAAGGCACGCTCCAGCGTGGAGAGTACTTGCAAGCATGCTCTACCCTGGAGCATGCCTGACAAGCATGCTCCACGGTGGAGCATGCTTGCAAGCACTCTCTTAGATGGAGTGTGCTTCAAAAAGGCTTCACATCAACGAAAAAGCATGCTTAAAGAGTGCTTGCAAGCACTCTCCCCGCTGGAGCGTGCTTTGAGGCTTACTCCCAGGTGGAGCATGCCATGCACTCAGTTGAGTTTCTTGAGGGGGTGGACCATGCTTGCAAGCACTGTCTTGGATGAATCGTGCTTTTTTTCGTTGATATGAAGCTTTGCTGCATCACGCTTCATACTAGAGAGTGCTTGTGATGCATGCTTTAGGTCAGAGCATGCCTGCGAGCACTCTAGAGGATGAAGCGTGCCTTGAGGTTTACCATGCCATGCTCTCTCTTGACTTTCTTCTCTCTCGAGTGCAATTGGCTGATTTTACTGTAGACGACCACACGGATGCGAAACACGATTGCAAAGTGTAAATGACGTCATGGTTTAGCAGGGCAAGTTGTGCACTCACTCGGCTGCAGCTCGCCCGCGCCATCGCTGATGAGGTGCAGGTTCTGCAGCAGCTTCTCGCGGTACTCCTGCAGGCCGTCGCACTCCGGGAAGTGGCCGCCCACGCCGGATATCACCACCTCGTCCATGTCTTGCACGGCTTGCATCGTGGCGAAGCAAGTGGGCTGTGAAGCGGCAGAGTTGTGAGCCCGGTTGACTGATCGAAAATTGAGTTTTCAACCGAAAACTGTTTTCAACAACAATAGGCATCATAAGGCTCTAGTTGATAACTCACTCAGTTCCATTAAATGAAAACTAGGGATGTAAAATGGGCTAACTTGACGGATCTCCATCAATGACAAATGAACTGGGGGTGCAAGAGATAAATGTCACGTTATCTCTACACCAAAAATAAAATGGTGCTATCATTTTCTAAATAATACTGTCAAGCGGAGGCCTTAAGGATATTAATCACTTTTTTAGAATACTTGTCTCAGTATCAATTTAGTGGTGGGTCATTTCTTGCCGAATCACCGACTCGGACCAAAAGGATCGCTATGTGTTTAGTTTCATGCCTAAAAACAGTTTTGGCGAATTCCCAATACTTTCAGAGATGAAGCCAAGCTCCAATTTAGCCCATTATTTAAGTTGCAGAACGAGAGTTTCACTCTATTAGACTTTGAGTTATGATTCGGTGCTCGTTCTGTACTAGATGGAAGCTTACACAGGATTTGCACAAATAATAAAGGAGTTTATACTCTGTACAATGTATACAGTTTGGCCGAAAGAGTGGCCGCGATGCCGCACCTGCTATTTACTGTCGTGAGCAGTTTTGGTCAGGCCTGAAAGTCTCGCCGAAATTTGGTCACACAAAAATGTCTCGCCACAAAGCGGTGAGACTTTTTTGACTGACCGCGGTACGGGCCGTAAGGACCGCATTGATTGGGTTTATTAGTCTGACCAAAACATGGCAACACTTAGTGTCTCGCCAATCCAGTGGCGAGAAGTCTGACCTTAGGCTTTGCGGTGTCCGTGGTTTCGCGCCGACGACGTGCACACTTTGATGCACACCACCAGACACTGGTGGGCATTTCAATGCTATTGATTGCACCATGGTCAGGGGGAGGGGAAGGGAAGGGGCTTAGCGAATGCATCGAAACTGAGAAGGGTCTGGTGCGACTTCGCCATCAGCAGGTGGCGTGGGTGGCGTGTGAAACAGGGACGCCACGGCCAGCCCGGTGCGTGGCGGCCGGCAGACGAACCAGGCGACCCGAGCGTCCACTTCATTTCATCATTAAACTTCTCTGCAAATCGAAAAGCATACATTGTATGCTCTACCTGGAGCATGCCTGCAAGCACGCTCTAGCTAGTGCATGCCTGCCAAGCATGCACTAACTAGTGCATACCTGCCATGTACACACTTACTGGAGCATGTATCTAGTGCATAAGAGATAAGGAGTTGTCTTCTCCAGTAAGCGTGTTACATGGCAGGTATGCACTTGTTAGTGCATGCTTGGCAGGCATGCGCTAGCTAGAGCGTGTTTGCAGGCATGCTCCAGGTAGAGCATGCAATGTACGCTTTTAGATTTGTAGAGTTGTTTGGAGGAAAATCAGGATACCATTGTGAAGCTGAAATTCTTAAGGATGCTCTGGTTTAATGGTTTTGTTCTAAAAATGCCCCTTCTATTATTGTTGTTCATTGTAACGACATGGTCGAGTCGCGCGCTACGCCATCCAAAATGTGTAAACTTTCGCTCTCATTTCTGAGCGACCGCAAACCTGGTGTGTCCGCAGGCCGATTTTTATTTGCGAGATTTCCTGTTGCGAAGGCTACATCTTTTGACGACAAAACTTCCCTGAGAACGAAGTCAGAGCAGGGAGTTGATGCGCGAAAATGGCGTCTGCTGCTAACCTCATAAACTAGACACAAACATCACTCAAAACGTGAGACAACTTGTTATGCCACACTCATAAAACCTTATAAACCGATGCGTTTGTAAGCTTGCAAAGAACCTGGTTTGTTCGTAATGCAAAGGACGCATCCGTAATGCAAATCACTACTTCGCAATTTGCGAGCAAGTTCTTTGCAATTTGCAAACAACCTGTTAGTATTGTGAACACATTGCTTGGAAAATTACAAACTGTCAGTTAGTAATACAATCAAGCCAAACTCTTTGCAGGGTGCAAACTCAATAGTTTGTAATGCGAACACATTCTTCGCAAGGTTCTGAGCAAATTATGCAGTTCATAAACTGGGCTCATAATCACATCCCATGATGAAAGAATTTTGTTTCCGTCTATGGGCACTGCATACTTTTAAGTTTTTCTTTCATTAGATGATTAACGTCTCAACGTGGGCACAAAATTCGAGGGGTTCTTTTAAAAAGATGTTCTCTTATCTGAATCGCTAGCGAATTTCGTTTTAAATTGATCATTTGAGATAGCTTCCAATCAGATAACTCGCTGTTTAATTTATACAAAAAACTTCAAGATGTAACATCAAAGGAACCAGTGGTACCTGACGAAATGTTCTGCCAACTTTCTTATCTGTCTCAAATGACCAAAGTTAGTTAAATTTGCTTGCGTAGGCATGCATGCCTGCAGCAGTTCAGCTCCGAAAAGGGAGTGAGAAAAGTGACATTTTCTGGGCGAAAAGTGAGCAAAAAGTGAGGGGAAGAGTACCAAAACCGAGTAAAAGTGAGCAAAAATAGGTAAGAACATGAGGTTTCGGTGGTTCTTAAGGAGAAAAGTACACATAAATGAAATAATAGGATTATGCCATATTAACGGAAATTAAATAACAAGTTTGGGTCATTTTACCAATAACTATAGCTGAACACGGGAAGTAATTAAATCTCATTAAAGAAGGACTTAAATTATAAGATAATTGGGCTAGGGTGATCCAGAAAATAACAAGGAACTAAAAAGACTGCTACTAATGGTCGATGGGGGCCGCCGGGTCATCGCGGCCCAAACATCTCTTGCGGGCTGCGCTCCCCTCTTTTTCGTAACTAGCCATATTCTACATGCAAAGGTGATACTTCACTTTTATCCCCTTTTTTTCGATACCATTATTGCTGCCGGCCAGTACACAAAATCTCGAGGGGGCCACCACCCCCGTAATCGTGTGTACAAATTCACTTGTACTCTCCGGTAGTCCACGCCGAAATCACGTAATCCCTGACAAAATTTTGTCATTTTTTAGCGTTTTTGAACCAATTTTTCCAAATTTAACGCGGAATCCTACAAAATTTCTGTAATCCCGTAGTCTTGTGTACGCCTGAGACAAGAGTGGCGGCCCCCTCGCAAAATCTTGTCTTCAAAGAGGCGGTAAACGAAAATATCGCCAAATTTTGAAATTAAACTGGGACCGAGTGATCAAAATTTTTCCCGCATTTTCCTTCGTTTTCAGCGATACATTTTAGTACGCTTCTAAAAATGCGATCGCCTTCGGAGTATTTTTTTTTTTTTTTTTTTTTTTTTTTTTTTTACGATTAAAACAGCGTATTTTTCTTTCGTTGGAGGGCTTTTTGAAGGTGTGCGGGAGTCTTCGAAACCCCAGCCGTGCGGTCCCTCTTTGCTAAGGCACCTTAAAGCACACTTTGAGTCACCTTCGCTCCGCTACATTATCCTTCCTAGTGTTCTGAAGGGTGGATATATTCCCAAGAAAATTGGGAATCTTGGGGAATGTTACCGGGAACGTTCGAGGCTGGAAATCGGGAACGTTCCCGAAAAATATAAAGATTCCAATGCTGATGCATGACGTAGTGTTCCGGATATGCGTTTCGGTGAATGAAAAACACTTGTGTCAAAATGAATTATGAATGAGCTTGAAATGATATTTAAATGTACCTCTTAAGTTAAAGATATTATCACAGTGAAAATCACAGTGCATGACAGTAAACTTAACGATAGTATCGTTGAGGTCAACGATAGTATCGTTGTGACATGTCACAAACATGTCACAAACATGTGACTGACATGTCACGAACATGTCACTGACATGTCGTAAGTCATGACCAGGAATAAAAAAGAGAAACTTCGGTCATATGCAATAGGGGCTCCTGTCGGAACCCCTAATTAGTGCAGGTGGTAATTGAGGTCGGGCTTGAGTCTCCTTCGCCCACCTTCGCCTCGCTTGGCCTACGCCTCCGCCTCTCTTGTTTTCCGCCGTCGCCGCACGAGCGCGCTCCTTCTGCCGCCACCGAAAGCAGACGACTCCCGCGCCGATTTCAAACAAGTCGGTCATATCGATAAAAATACGAGTCTTTATAGTGAGGAATAGGTAAAATATGCTGTGAACGGTGGGAAATTGTGTGCTGGGTCGAACAGATGTGTTTTGGCCTTCTGATACGCATATCAAGTTAAAACAAATAAAAAATGCTGAATATTCCCACTTTTCGGGAATCTTCGGAAATGTTCCCGGGAATTTAATGGAACGTTCCCCAAAATGATCGTGCCCGGGAAATTTAGAACACTAATCCTTCCCAAGGGCAGACGCCAGCTTTACCGTCACTTTATAACAGTATGTCAACAGTTATTGAAAATAGTAGCAAAATATTACAGTTTTGGAGTCTGAACCGACGAAAATAGTGAGAAAAGTGAGCACTTCCAGTAAAAAGTGAGTCGCTGGCAACCCTGTAAGATCTTATCAATACACAGTCAATTGAAGTGGCAGAAACTGTAGTGGTCTAGGAGCCCCCAATCGCAGAAACCGACAGGTGAGTGGATCCGTGGTGGTTTTTGCATCGGAACCGCCAACAGCAAACCCACTCTGCACACAAGCGATGGAATCCGGACACTCGGCTCGGCCGATCTGACTGAGATTTTGCAGGGTTAATAGGAATGCCCTTGGCTCGCTACACGAAAATTCAGCTTTCTATCTCATTGCATTCAGTTGCACTGTAAAAAAAAATGTTGTAATTTAACAGCACTTGTGCTGTTAAGTTTGATAGCAACACATCTTGTTATATAACAAACATGTTGTAGCCCTTGGTGTTGTTTTCTGATGATTCGATTGTATTACAACAATACTTTTGTCGCGTCTTCGATCAAGTCTCTGCCAAATTTGTGTTCGCCTCAAAGTGTTGTAACTTAACAAAATCCTTGTAATCTGACAACTATTTTTGTTTAAGGATTGCACAATGGTTGTTTTAAAACAGGAAAACTGTCGAACGAGAACATTACTGTTTTAAATCAGAATTACATTACTGTTTCCAGACAGGGAAGTTGTAAAGAAAACAAATGAGTTGTCTGTAGATGAATTTCCCGTTCAGGAGCCGAACAACACTGTTGTCATTTAACAACATTCCTGTAGGTGATTGTGTTGTAATTTTACAGTGGATTTTTAACAGTGTGCACTAAGGTAAAAACACTGAAAAAAAAGGTAGAAAAATTGACCTTATCAGTGACTTTACATCTCAATAAAAGAACGGATCAGCCGATCTGACTGAGATTTTTCAGGGATACTTGGTATGTCCATGGCTCGCCACACGCAAAAGCTCATTTCTCAATCACAATTCAATCAGTCGTAACAACAAAAACCACTATAAAAGCGGCAGAAAAAAGTGCAACTTTTTCGTTGACTTCACATTTGTAAGACATTTTTACATAGATGCGTATGTCTTGGAAGGTGCTGATGACGGGAATGAAAACCATTTCGACCCCCGACCAAAGTTTCAACCGCGTACGGACCCGAATTTTCTAACATAATCTATTCCGACCCTTTATCACTCCTTGCCTCAAACACAACAAATCTTGAAACAGGAATATCGCGGACACCGGACACCGTGGAACGTCGTGACGACGTCTTCATTGACGAGTTCATGCACACCGTCTCGCTCTACGTCGTCAACCGTAGCGCAGTAAATACGCCAGGCGTCCTATTGCCCCTGAGACCTTGGGGCGGCGGATTAACAAGTTTCCGTACCTAGAATTGCTTCCTTCTGAAAACCCTTACCGCATACTGTACGAGTATGCAAAGAAGAACGCATTGGCATCGTACCGGCAGGCATTTACGACTCTGGGGAGCGCCGCAGGCCAAGGTAGGTGTAACGCCAGGCGTGGAAAGTTTCAACCGCGTAGGGACCTGAATTTCTAACATTATCTATTTCGACCCATAGCACTCATTGCCTCAACAAATCTTGAAACAGCTTGCGAAAACCAAGCGAGAGCGCCGCAGGCCAAGGTAGGTGTAACGCCAGGCGTGGATTGTCGTAACTGGCGCAGCATCGCGAAGCCTGTTACGACAAGACACGGTCTGGCGTAAGTACACCCATCGTGCACTAGTGCTCTGTCAAAGAGGAACAGTTTTGTGCACTGTCAGAAATTTTGTTGTTAATTGACAACAAATCTATTGCTAATTTTTTTTCTGTCAACAGTTGTTTTTAAACGACAGCAGTCGTTTACGAACAGAGAATGTTGTTGATAAATGACAGTTTGGTCATTCTAAACCAACTCACTTGTTGGAAGACAACTTTTCCGTCGTTTCAGTTTTAAACAAAGATGTTGTAGGAAAACGACCATGTTGTTGACTGTTTCGTTGTTTTCGGACAATCTTTACGGACAGTGTATTTGAAACTAGATTTTTTTTTCGGTGTGGTGCAGACAAGATTCTGCAGTCCTGGCTGTGTTTTCTGGTGAGTCCCTGTCTCATATCGAAAGTGATAAATTCAAGATAGGTGTGGGCCTGACCGTGTCTTGTCGTAACAGGCTTCGCGATGCTGCGCCAGTTTTCACAATCCACGCCCGGCGGTACACCTACATTGGCCTGCGGCGCTTGCCTGGCAGGTTAGGTTCTTTTGACGTGCGCCTTTTTTGGCCAAAAAATTCTGGCCATAAAGAGATCAGCTTTACGGATCGAGCTATAGATAGCCAAAATCATAAAAATCGATCTCAAAAGAAAATTCACATCAAATAAGTGAAAAGCACCAACAAAATTACATAAAAATGGTTAAATAAATCAAATTAGACTGAAAAAATCACATAAATAATGCCCATTCCCTTCACACGCTTATGCGTTCAAAGCTCTATAAAACCAACTTCTGTGGTGGTTGAAATTTATAGGTGCTCAAAATCTAGAACAACTTGTACGTCTTTATCGTTTGAGACCCACCAGACAATAGGGTATTTCCGCGAATCTTGAAACGGAAGTAAGAAGAACACAAGTAAATGCACAACTTCCGTCCCCGCACCGGGGGGAGGGGTCTGAAGGGGCAGCCATCTTTGTCCCCTCCTCAGGCTAGGGACGAAAGTTGTGCACTTTCTTGTGTTCTTCTTACTTCCGTTTCAAGATTCGCGGAAATACCCTATTTGAACCACCACGGTTGACTGTTAGCAGCGCTCCAAACATGCCCCAGTGAACGATTCTGTCGCGTTTTCTCCTAAGTTTGGAGTGTCAATTCTGGCCAGCCTTGGTGGTTCAAATTCACAGGTGCTCAAAATCTTGAACAACTTGTCCGTCTTTATCGTTTGAGACCCACTAGACAATTTGAACCACCACGGGTGACTGTTAGCAGCGCTCCAAACATGCCCCAGAGAACGAGTTTGTCGCGTTTTCTTCCAAGTTTGGGGTGTCAAATCTGGCCAGCCTTGGTGGTTCAAATTCAAAGGTGCTCAAAATCTTAAACAACCTGTCCGTCTTTATCGTTTGAGACTCACCAGACAATTTGAACCACCACGGGTGACTGTTAGCAGCGCTCCAAACATGCCCAGAGATCGAGTTTGTCGAGTTTTCTGCCAAGTTTGGGGTGTCAAATCTGGCAGCCTTGGTGGTTCAAATTCATAGGTGCTCAAAATCTTGAACAACTTGTCCGTCTTTATCGTTTGAGACCCACCAGACAATTTGAACCACCACGGTTGACTGTTAGCAGTAGTGTTCTAAATTTCCGGGCACGATCATTTTGGGGAACGTTCCCATTAAATTCCCGGGAACATTTCCGAAGATTCCCGAAAAGTGGGAATATTCAGCATTTTTTATTTGTTTTAACTTGATATGCGTATCAGAAGGCCAAAACACATCTGTTCGACCCAGCACACAATTTCCCACCGTTCACAGCATATTTTACCTATTCCTCACTATAAAGACTCGTATTTTTATCGATATGACCGACTTGTTTGAAATCGGCGCGGGAGTCGTCTGCTTTCGGTGGCGGCAGAAGGAGCGCGCTTGTGCGGCGACGGCGGAAAACAAGAGAGGCGGAGGCGTAGGCCAAGCGAGGCGAAGGTGGGCGAAGGAGACTCAAGCCCGACCTCAATTACCACCTGCACTAATTAGGGGTTCCGACAGGAGCCCCTATTGCATATGACCGAAGTTTCTCTTTTTTATTCCTGGTCATGACTTACGACATGTCAGTGACTTGTTCGTGACATGTCAGTCACATGTTTGTGACATGTTTGTGACATGTCACAACGATACTATCGTTGACCTCAACGATACTATCGTGAAGTTTACCGTCATGCACTGTGATTTTCACTGTGATAATATCTTTAACTTAAGAGGTACATTTAAATATCATTTCAAGCTCATTCATAATTCATTTTTACACAAGTGTTTTTCATTCACCGAAACGCATATCCGGAACACTACGTCATGCATCAGCATTGGAATCTTTATATTTTTCGGGAACGTTCCCGATTTCCAGCCTCGAACGTTCCCGGTAACATTCCCCAAGATTCCCAATTTTCCCGGAAATATATCCACCCTTCAGAACACTAGTTAGCAGCGCTCTAAACATGCCCAGTGAACGATTCTGTCGCGTTTTCTCCTAAGTTTGGGGAGTCAAATCGGGCCAGCCCTTGGTGGTTCAAATTCATAGGTGCTCAAAATCTTAAACAACTTGTCCGTTTTTATCGTTTGAGACCCACCAGACAATTTGAACCACCACGGGTGAATGTTAGCAGCGCTCCAAACATGCCCCAGAGAACGAGTGTGTCGCGTTTTCTTCCAAGTTTGGGGTGTCAAATCTGGCCAGCCTTGGTGGTTCAAATTCAAAGGTGCTCAAAATCTTGAACAACTTGTCCATGAGAAAGGGCGCCCTGGAAAGGAAGCACGGACCAGCGGGGACCCCGTCTCGTCACATGGTAAGACACCTAGCGTCGCTCATAGTTAGTTTTCGGAGCTGCTCGAGGGCTTATTTTACTCCCAAGACATGTGCGCGTGCCACCAGACACATATTTACACAATTCTTGGCGATGAGTTTTGTTAATAAATAGTTAAATGCGAGAATTCGGGCACCCCGCCTCTCTCGGCTCGGTTCAGGCGGTGCCTTCTACCGCGATCCATAACGTTCCGATGCGATTTTGTTCGCGCGAGGCGGCGGTGGAGTGTGGAGGGGGGCGTGGTCGTCTCGGGTAACAACATAACCTTCTGCTGCTGGTTGGGGGCGGCGAGGCCGTAAGAGGCCTTTATTTTCCTAGGCATATACAAGGAAAATACAGTTGACAGGTAAGATGGTGTTATTAATTGAATAGTTTTAGTATTAAAAAACCTCAGAATGTTTGTTGCGGTTAAGGAGCATTGACTTATGCGAGTTATAACAATTTCCGTGGCTAGTGGTCTGATGTACGTTCGCATCTCAAACATACAACTTTGTTTATTTTATAGGATGGGTGACGATGAGTCAACGCTTGACATGACGCTTGACGTGTCGCTCAATGACACTTTTTTGCAAGCACTCACGTCAACGCCAGTGTCAACCAAACGCACGACTCACCAACAAACTGCTAACCAGCTTCAGCCAAATGCTCTGTTCAAAGCTCCACTGCCTCCACCACCGCCTACACCTAGAAGAGTTGCAACTGGCAAGAGAAAGCAACAACCACCAAAACTTCCAGCACCAAAAGTGGCTGAGGTGCTTAAGAGACAAAGACTGAAGAAAAACAAACCCAAACTAGTTTGCCAAGATTGCCACAAGGAGTATGTCAACATGGGCTATTACAAGAATCATTGCCGGACTCATGCTATACTAGGTATGTAGCTAGTAACTTCTAATCAATTGATCGATTATGCATCTATTCTTTTAAGTCATAAAATATGTTATGTTTCTAATTACAGTTGCTTATGAACGTTACCCAAACAAGGAGAAGATTCACAATGATTTGAGCCAAATTGTTACCTCTACTTTTAAGAAAATCATAATGTCACCTTCTGGTGGACAAGTTCGTGAAACTGCTCAGTACTGTTTGGACAACCTTGGACTATGTGACAACTTCAAACTTTTTATCGAGAAAGTGTGTGAAGCATTTACAGATGCTGTTGTTACCACAAAATTTTTGCTGCCTTCCAAGCTACTTGATACTTTAGTTAGGCAGTGTGAAAGCATTTTATCTAATATAACACTTCGTGCTGAGTTAGTTAATCATTTAAAGTCTATGTCAAACTCTGTTTGTTCTGAAACTGATGATTTCTTTTTGTGTGAGTATGTTCTTTGTTTCAGTGTGGAGTTGCTAAGATTTATAGCTCATAGTGTTCATGAGGGTGGCATTTCCAACAGGACACAGTCTGAATGTGATGATGAAGAAAGAAAAGTAATTCACTATATTGGAGGTGCTACTATGAGGGCTTTTTATAAAATGTCTTGGAAGTACCCACGAAGTAAAATTTGGAAAAGAGTGAAAGAGACTATAGCTCACCGGATGGTAGATAATGACAACAGAACCATTTCTCCAGACACTGAAGTGGGTGCTGCTTCTGCTGATGACAGAAGCTGGACTGATAGTAGAAGTAGAGGTAAACTCTTATCTGTCACTGATACATGCTTAGAATTTTTGGTACTGTTGACAGAAATTATTAAGTCTTGTGAAGAACCAGATGGCTCAGTCTCTAAAATGGCAGTTTTTGAGAAAGTAGTTAGCTCTATGGCTATGACAGTCTATTGGGATGGTATGATTTCTGACACTTTATCTGAACATGAGTCAATAGTCTTTCTAAGGTCACTTGTGCAATCATTCTGTCCAACCTATGGAAGGGGAATTATTAGAAAGAGAATAAACTTACTGAAAGAACGTCCAGAAGTTTCTATGAGTCTGCGCCATTCTGTGGCAGTAAGAAAAGTTAAACGATAATTGCTTATCTGTGATTATACAAGTCAAAGAATTTGAACTAGTGATATTCGTTTCCTGTTTTTAAGTTAATGTTTTTTATGAGCAGAAGTCATGCTCATGCAAGTCAACTAATTTTAATTAGTCAAGACACAAGATTTACTGTTAAAGTATCTTTTTATTTTAATTGTTTTTTTTTTTTATTTCATAAGTGATGAGACTAGACGTAATGCTGAAATTGTTGATCCAGTGCTGATCTCCTCTACAGTATTGTTATGTTGTAGTTAAGTTTTGTTTTAATGTTTCACCAATCCCTTTTGTTTTGAATTTTTATTGCTTTTATGAGAAATAATTTTTACTGGTAGTGTGTTCCTGTTACATGTGCACTAGAATATATGATTGTTTCATGGAAAACATTTAATACACATTGTTTTCTACAGAAAAATATTTAAAATTTATTTCATCCTTTAACATTTCCTCACTAAAACAAGATTGGCACAGCATAAATACATGTTCTAGCAGAACACCAATGATGACATTACAAAATAATAACATTACAAATCAGTTTTCTTGGGTCTCACACTTTTGCGTTTAGGAAGCTGCTCTTCTGTTATCTCAACATGACAATCCTCAGCTTCACCACTATTGCCTTTGCGTTTCTTAATACCTAGTTGTCCTTGAATATGAATTGCCCTATTTTTACTCAAAAATTTTTGCAAGTTAGGATTATTACTCCCTCCCCCACCAGCTCTCTGTCTACTAAAATATTGTTCTAGGGGATCCTGCGAAAAGATCCTAGCATTGACAAAGCTGACACCTTCACCTAACAAGAATTTCACACATGCAATGAAAGAGCGAGTGGTGGTTTCAATGCCTAGCAGTGTTTGGTGACTGAGGATACGTTGAGCAGCTTTGGTGTCATCTTCAGGGTCTTCATCATTATCTTCAACTGGATCAAAAGAAACATCTAAGACACCCTGAAAAGAGTCCACCATAGCAGTTTCGTTGAGTGTAGCATTGATAGTGATATCATCACCCAATTGATTGGCTTCTGCCTTCCACTCATCCAGATAATCCAAAAATCCTATAAGTTGATCAAAGCGAGGGTCATCTTGTGAGGTATATGGGTTAAGATTTGAATTGTTCCTTTTCTTACCCATGTTTGAATGTGCACCATTTAGCCGATCAAACCAGTCATTCACCTCACGAATAAATTTCACAGTTTCAGACACATGTGGGTAGTTCTTCGTCTCCAGGTCAGAGGCAACAGTTCTACTCATTACTTGTGCTGCATAAACTACTTTCATGCACGTAAAAGGATCTGGGAAGACATTGACTGGACTAAGTTTAAAAGATTTTCTCAGTGTCTTGTGTCTGTCTTCCAAGTACAGTCTAATTATGAAATCCCATACAATTTTTTCCCTTTTCTTTTCATACATCTTTTACCTTTTGACTTGTCCAATCTAGATTTATAAAAACAGTTCCTTATAGTTTTAAGTAAGTGTGCAACATCAGACATAAAATACAAAATTCTGCCACTTGCAGCCTTATTTATAGTATCCATAACTATTCCTGACTTCAATTTAGTGACTGGCTCATGCATATTAATGAAGGCACGGTTGACTGTACTACCATCACACACAAATGCAGTAATCCTAATACCATTGCGTTCAAGTGCTCCAATCACATGCCAGGACCACAAGTACATTTGCTGTCGAGTGACATTTGACACACCATAACAAGCTACTACCTCTTTTATACCATTAGACACACCTTTAATCATGTAACAGAGCACTTTGTCAACAATTTCTTCTTTTGGAGCAGTGTAAGTATTAGGACTATCAAGATACTCGTTCATAGCACGTACCTCCCTGTCAGCTTCATCCAATTTAGAGTAACCGATTAAACGTCCAGATGACTTTTGGTAAACAAGATTTTTACTAGTGGACACCTCATCTGCCATAATAACATGATATTTTTGATGCACTTTTCCTAACTTTTTAACCCTTTCAGCAACAGAGGAAATATTAGTATGGTCAATGCCTTCTTCTATTGGCTTAAAATGTGTGTAATCATACAAAGTTCTTTGAGAAGGCAATTTAATCATCCCTGATTCACGGAGGAGTTCATAAGCTGCTGGCGAGGTCAAATGAAGAGAGAGTGCTAGCCTTATCATTGTCGGATGCCATCGCATTCCGCACTTCTTCTTCACTTGAGAGGCCTTCACTTGCTGGTGCAGAAATAATTCTTGTACTGGAGTAAGTTCATGAGATCTTAAAAGTTTGGTCAAATCACTGTCTAACTCACTATCCAATCGCACACCCTCTTTCTTGACTAATTCTTGCACTTTAGCTGTGAGCAGTTTAATTTTCTTTCTAGACTCATCTATTATTTTCTGCTGCTCTTTCATTTTATCTAACTTTTGCTCTTCTGTTAAGAGGATGTTTGGAGTGTTGGGGTGCAGATTCTCTTTCTTAGAGAAATTTAATCTTCTTCTCAATGGCTTCAGCAACTTGGTGCACTCAGTACATCTCCATGTCCTTGCATTTACAAAATACTTGCACTTATTGGATCTAAATGTTTCTAAATAACGGGATTCTCTGTAAGGGTTTTTGTCTGTAAATCCACCAGGACAACCTTCCCACACACACTCAAGTCTCTCAACGTCCACCCCAGCACACACTTCCATCAACCTTACAGCGGAAACAAGAGACACAGTTCTATCAACAAACTCATTTATACTGTCTTCTTGTTATACCACAGGTGCTGTCACTTGCTCCACAAAAACATCAGGATTGTAGTCCTGACAGTGCACACTAACTTCAACTTTACCAGAGTAATGAATGAAGACATTTCTCTGGGTTGTTCTAGGCCTGTCCCGAGATAGGAGCATAATGTTCAATCCATCAGGCTTCACCACTGAAATCCAGTTCCGCCACAAAAAGACATCAATCTTTTCCTTAACCTTCATCAGGACTGACACGGGCGGAGCTGGTGGTAAAGGTGGAGGAGGTGGAGGGATTGTTTCACTCACATCACTGTCTTGTAATGTAACCTGAAAAAAAAAAGTGTCAAACAAAATAACACACAAAAAAAAAACATTCAAATATCTTAAGACTAGACTAACCAAGCTCTGATCACTGGCAGTTGAAACTGATGACGAAGTTAGGGATTGATCCACAGAAGTACAGGATGAATGCTGTGACATAATGAAAAACAGCTATAAGCAGCTATATGAAATGCATGCATAAGGATGATAAACATGCAGCTTGTAACCTTGTTTACCTCGTCATTTGAAGTTGCGGATGAATTAGCAGCTGAGTCAGATGGATTGCTCGTTGGTTCATTTTTGGCTTTTGGCTTCGGACGACCCTTCTTCACTGTTTTGAGACGTTTTCGAACGGGAACCCTAGCCATATTGCCTGAAAAATAACGTCTTTGTTATGAAGTCAAGCCTAGACAACTGCGTTTCACTATTTCTATTTTATAAAGACACAACAAATATCGTCACACGATCACCAAATATTACACATATTTTCTTAATGTAGTCCCGGAAGTATTTCAGAGAACTTAATTACCTTTCAATGTTCCTCTAAATGAATAAAGGAAAACTTTCTTCTCCCGTGATTCGTTCGCCGCCAACCCACAGCAGAAGGTTATGTTGTTGCGCGAGCCCCCCTCCACACTCCACCGCCGCCTTGCGCGCATCGGAACGTTATGGATCGCGGTAGAAGGCACCGCCTGAACCGAGCCGAGAGAGGCGGGGTGCCCGAATTCTCGCATTTAACTATTTATTAACAAAACTCATCGCCAAGAATTGTGTAAATATGTGTCTGGTGGCACGCGCACATGTCTTGGGAGTAAAATAAGCCCTCGAGCAGCTCCGAAAACTAACTATGAGCGACGCTAGGTGTCTTACCATGTGACGAGACGGGGTCACCGCTGGTCCGTGCTTCCTTTCCAGGGCGCCCTTTCTCATGATACTCCACACTAGTACAACAAAAAGATACTCAGGCCACTGCAAATTAAATGTGCTTTATCTCTATCACATAAAGGAGACAAAAGTGAATGAAAGTGGAAACAGAAACTGTCAGCAAAGCCGTTTGATTCTGCGCCGTGGAAGTTCATTTCTCTACCAGTCAAAATAAAACTAAAATTTCTTTAACATCCATCATAATGATGGTCAGGCAAGCTTCACTTATGCATAAACTCTATTGAAAATCAATGCCTGCTTCAATGTAAGAAAATAGAGTGCATTTGACCAAGTTGGTGAACAAGGACTGACAACTCCGAAACTGGTTATCTCGAGATTAAGATGAGAATAGAAATGATTCTAAACAAAACAGACAAACATGATTCAAAATCAATAAAATTAGTTTTTATTACCAAAAACTTATTTTTAAAAATGTGGATCAACACAGTTATGAAAAAAATATGATCATCAAACATAACAAGAGACTGCGAGGCTACTGCGGCAGTGGTATGAGAAATTCACCAGTCAGCGCCCCGGATGTGAGTTTGGTGAGTGTCCGGCGGGCTTTTTGAATTCGTACTGTCGGCAGCGTATCAGAAATCGATGCCGCGGTGCGTTAAAATGCCTGTACACAGCAAACTGCCGCTGTGTGCTATGTTGTTCTTTTTTTTTCTTCCCGAACGAAACACAAGGCGCCGGCGACTTCAAATGACCCGGGGGTGGTGGCGGCGGCGATCGCCTTTTGCACACCCAGTGGGTTGCAAGACCTGAGTGTGGAAGCCTGACAATCCCATTAGCGAGGCCCTCGCGACGAGCCTCTCCTGTCAAACTGCACGGGAAACCGTCGCATGTTCCAATGCAATGTCGCGAATAGAGTGGAGGCCGATCTTTTACAAAAGGGCCAGTTCGTCTGCAGACGGCTTGCTAGACAAGCCTGAGATGCTGACGAGCATTTGGTTGCCTACACGTCGGCGCAGCGAGGCGAAGCCACTCGTTTCTTCATTTCATATTTTTCTTGTTTTTTTTTGCGAGGGGATTCCCCGCATGCGGATGTAGGGGGATTGTAGGGGATTGTTGTCAAGGAAGCAGTTTCAGTGCTGTTTCATTGGCGTGGTTTTCGAAATGGCTTCTCGTGGAGATGCGTTCGGAGGCCCGAGGTGAGCTCAAAGAGTCCTTCTGAACGAGTGCCGAGCATGTGTAGACGTAGGTACCAGTCAGTGCGGTTAGCACATGCGCGGTCAGCGGGCTGTGTGGCGGCAGAAGAGGCGGCAGCGGCTCCGCATCCGTAGCATCCGAGCCACCCTCCAGGTCCCTATCCAGGACCAGGCGGTCATCGGGGGCAGCCTTGGGCAGCCTCTGGGAATTGGGCGGGGGGGGGGGGGACGCGGAGTACGCCAAGGCCGGGTACCACCGCACCGGACCCGCCACCGCCTCGCCGCGGCGTCCCACTCCAGGGTAAAGGCCATCACCGTGGGCGTCGCATACGCACTGGCGCAACTCGTCTTACTGTCGCCATGAACGTAACAAACCGCAGTGGAGGCTCTAGATGTGATTTGGGTAATGCGAGGCCACTCATGAGACGCGTGATCAATGAACATCGCAATCCAAATCCTTCCCCGCGCTGTAGCAGCATTACCTCGCCGGCGGTGTTCTTGATGACCCAGAAGAGGCGTGCCTTCCAGCCACTCCACTGATATCGCCATTCAACATTATGAGATTGTTTCTTGTTTGTCACCGCGGCCCTAACCATGCCTGAGCATCGGCGCCGTAAGCGCCTGCAAAGACAGGGTAGGCCGACCCGCACAACACGCGTCGGACGGGTGGCTGACTGGCTGGCTGCCTAGCTCGAGTTCATGGTCCGTTGACGGCGAGGCCTTGCGCTGGCCCAGCAGCTTGCGTGCGGTGGAGCGCGCACTAAACCTGATTATCGCAGCCTCTTTAAAAGGAATTTCTCAAGTATAAAGCCTTTCTGCGGAGAGGAAACCTACTGTAACATTTTGTGCACACTGATTGTGGGAGTGAGCAAGATTTCTGCTGCATCTGCCGCGTGCGCTGCCTACTTACAGGCGTTTTTGCCACCTAAATGGGGAATGTGTTTAAATTTTCAACAACGAATGTGGGAAGTCCCCCCCCCCCCAACACACACACACGCACACCTTTCTCTTTACTCCCTTGTGTACCTTTGTAAAGCTATGTGGGAGGGCCGGTTGGCCAAAGGCAAGGGCCCTCGTCTTCCTGCGCACCGGCCTCGAGCCACTGGACTAGGCCAGGCTTTCGACATCCCGAGAGGCTGCCTGCCTAAGCCCCGGTGGCTCGCGGTGCGCTGGTGAGTGGGGGCCCAGGTGAGTTCCTCCGCCCGTACTTTGCAGATGTCGCTATTACGCACGCAGTCTGAGGGCATTCCTTTCCTTCCGACTGCACTGTATCCACCTGCCTCGCCAAGTAAGGCAAACTGGCTTCAATACGCTGTTTGCATTTTTCGCAATGGATGTACTGAAAGCGAGGACGCCTCGTTGGGCATCCGTGCGTTATGCACCCCGAATGCACCTGCGCGCGGGGTGCCATGAAGGCATGGCAGCGGGCCCAGCAGGGAGGAGGTCACTGCTTTTCTTGCGCAAGGACTGTGGAGTGCCACTACTTTGCAGTCTGTTGACTAATTCCGAGAATCGTTTTCGTCGCTCTGTCGCTGTCGCACTCATTGGGCGTCACGTGTAGGTGCGAGAGTGGCAGAGCGACGAAAACGACTCTCGGAATCAGGCAGCGGGTTGGAATACCGCTCAAAGAGAAGAGGATTAGCTCTTCCTCCAATGCTGTTTTGTACTTGTGTGTTTGCCTCCCACTGCTTGGTCCCACTCGTCATGTTTCCGCGATGCTTTTAAAACTTTCTACTGTTTCAGGGAAATACTGGTCACTCCCTGGTCAACTTCGGCTCTTCAGTGAGGATTGGTGGTGACGCGGCTGGGGAAGACGAGAGGTGCCTCGGTTCACATTCAGATGCAGCTCTCCCCAGACCACCCTCTGCCGGGACCCGTTATCTCGAGACGAGAAGAGTACCAACAATACGCATATTTGTGGAGCGGTGCCGGGAATCTTCCTCCGACACATCTTACCTCACTCGTAAGCAACCCGTTCGAAATACAGACACTGAGCGGCCGGGGCTGGATCAGGAGTTCGATCCCGAGGATCATTTTCTGTCTCTGTCTCTCTCGTTTCCATGGGTTGTTCCCGGAGAGAGATGGAGTGACGAAAACGATCCTCGGAATGGGACTCAGGTCTGCAGGCCTGCGAGCCTCCGCCAGCATGACTGAGACCCTGGTCACAAATTTGGCAAGCCGCGTTTTGAAAGCCAAAAAATGGCAAGCTTGGGTCAGAAACACTCCCCAGCTGGCCGAAATTGGGAAAGCTTTTGAAGATTTCTGGTCAATACTTGCCAAATTTTGGCATTCAAAACGACTTGACAAATTTGTGGCCAGCAAACTTGCAGTGAAGCATGTGCAGCTGTGCCTTCCTCAGCGCCCGGCAATTATGCATTATCCCAAGCCCGGCAGGCATGGAGGTGGAGTGGGTTGCATACGCCGCAGGCTGAAGCGCGAGCGGAGCCGCCGTGCAGCCGAGCCAAGCCGAACCAGCCAGCAAGGCAGAGCCGAGCCGGGCCGAGCCGAGCGCCGAGACGAGCTGAGCCGAGGCCGAGGCGAGCGCTTTCCGAGGCCGAGCCGAGACGAACCAAAAACTCCAAACCGCTAAGTGGTGCACCGGCGTGCGACCGCCCTTCTACGACAGGTCCCGATCCGATTTTGAATGTTCGTAAATTTGTCTCAATTGTAGCCATACTTTGCGGCTTTGTTTTTGGCGTCCTTGTCTCCTGAAGCTAGGACAGGTGTGCACTGATTGGCAATGTCTTCATCTTTTTGATTTTGATTTTAACGTCACTTCTCCTAACCGAGACAATGGACTGTATGGTTGCTTGTTCGTTCCTCAAAATGCTGTGTTTTTCATTATGGTGGCTCCAAAGCATTCTATGCCCCCCTGTAGCTTTTCCTTTTTTTGTTTTGGATTGTGTATAATGTTGCCTGCTGGCACATTGTAAGGTTTCTTGTTTGTCTGATCCATTTGCTTTTGATTGCCGGTGTACTCCTTAGCCATTCTAGCAGCAGCTTCCCTCTGTTGTTAGGTTAGTGGGACTGTAAATAGACAACAAAGTGTGCTGTGTAGATCCACACTGCCTTCCTTCTCTGTTCACAGTCGGATCATCATCAGATCAGTCTGTTAAACATTATTTGTGAGTGTATTTCTATGACGCATTGGCTCTGCTTAACTGTGATTGTTTTTGCTTTTGTGTTGCAGGCATCTTCAACGCACTTTCTCCTTCAGCGTTTCCTAGTTTTGCATTGAAACGCTTCAACTATGAACATCTACTATGAAAGAGGAAGGCAAGAAGGCAGTCACTTCTATCATGTGGGAGACGGATTTTACTACAATGTAAATCGCATTTCTAATAATTCAATTAGTTTTCGATGCAACCGATCATGGTGCCCAGGGAGAGCTAAATGTGTAGGTGGAGGATTCCTTCACACAATTGCACATGTTCATGGCCCAGACCCTTTGTTGAGAGAAGTCTTAGCAGCTCGAAGAGCCATCATCGATCAAGCTAGATCTCCTACGTATGTGACATTTGCAGAAATAATTGCCACCGAAAGAGCTAGGTAACACACCTCATTAGTTTCAGATTTCTTGTTATTGCTATTGCCATCAATGTCCTTATTTTGTTTTCATCCTGTACCACAGATTGGAGAATAGGTATGTAAGATCCCAACTAACCCTCAGGAGGCTGCGTCCTGCCATGCAGAGGGCTCGTTCAGACACTTTCCCAAACCTTCCTCAGAACTTAGCAGAACTTAGCGCAATCCTGCAAAATCCTGATTGGGAGGCGCTTACCATGACTCTAGATGAAGAAGATTCAATGTATCTTGGTTCAACCTGGAGTGAGGATGGTTTTCCATAATATTATATTCGCTAGTAAGAGATGTCTCCAGCTCATGAGAATGGCCTCGGTGATATTTGCAGATGGCACATTTTTCATTAAACCGTCTGTTGATGGGTGCTATCAGGTAAAGTAAGAGGTTTATTTTTTTGAATTAGTGTGTACAGTCCCCAGGAGATTAAAGTAAATATTTTTTATTATGTTCTTTAAAGGTGTTTACTATTGTAACCATTTATGGAAATACTGTAAGTAACTTTTTATTTTTGTCAATGAATGTGGACATTAAACCTTATCTTATTTCTGTGATGTCTTCTACTCGCAGGTTTTTCCGCTGTGCTGGTGTTTGATGGAGAGTAAGACGGAATCTGCCTATATCGCTGTTTTGCTGCTTCTGCGGACTCATCTCATATGGTGGAGTTTCGAACGAGTCATTTGTGACTTTGAGGATGCAATGATTGCAGCATTTACAATGGTTTTTCAAGTCCCTGTTCAAGGATGCCTGTTTCATGCTGTTTCTGTGCGTATTTACATATTTTTTAAAAGGAGGTTCTACTGAAACTATTGCTATTTTCTAATTGAGTCGCATTGTCAAAATAGGCTGTATGAAGTAAAATTTTATTAACAGCTAAATTTGAACAAAGGCAGCCAGTACCTTGCTTCGGATGCTGTCAACAAGGCTTTCTATCTGTTGGTCTGGGCATCTTTCACCTTCCTTGGCTGATACATAGGACCAATGGCAGTACTCTGAAAACAATCTGAAGAAAATTTGACTCAATAATTTGAGGATTTAGAATATATTCTTGTATGAATGGTTCTCCTTCTTTAAAAACACTGCCTGTAATGGGGTTTATGATTCCTGTGTCTTTCTTAGTAATCATTGCTAAAGGTTAGGCCTAAATTGGCACAATAGACCTCTGACTGAGTAAAGGTCAAGGCATTCTCCTTCTAACTTTGCTTTCTGCTCTTGACCGTATAATTCTTTTTATTCACAATGTATTTTGATAGTTGGACTTGTTTGAAGAAAGTAAGATTTTCAGTAGACACCTCCAGTTTAAAATGTTCAGACTTATGAATTCTACAGCTTCTGGTTGAAACTGCATTTAAGTGCCCTGTTCTCCCAAATTCCTCAGGCTATGTCCAAGTATGCAAGAACCAATATAGGAGTCCCATTTATCCAAGCTCTTGAGGTCCAAATGGTTGTAAGGCTCTGCTGCAGTTTACCTCTCTTGCCCAGTGATTTCCTTCACAGGGGATTGAACATAATTGGTGAGTTAGCTTTAGATACATTTCATCCACTTCTGTACGCTGTTGTTCGGCCTTTTCTTGCCTATATTCTGGATGAATGGCTCTGTCACATAAATAGAGGAGCTACCCTCAGTGTCTCTGGAAGTGATCATCGGACAAACAATGCAAGGTAAGAAACTTGTAGGACATAAAGAAAATGTAATTCATTTCCTCAGACCATTTTCTTGAATGGTGTAGTTGTACTGTTGTGTTTTTTCTCTTAGCGAATCTAACAATGGCATGATGAAACGGCGATTTGGTGTGCACCATCCTAACATCTATCATTTCCTTGGTTAGTATTCTTGTGACCTAATAATCTATGAAAAGATTAATTTAAAAATGTCTGACTGCAAGAAGTTAATTCTAGTGTTATGTTTCAGGAAAATTGAAAAATTTTGAAGATTCTATGATTGATGATATTTACAGTCTGTCATTGGGACTCATCCCCAGTCGCCATAGAACTGTGGCAGCTGTTTCAAATGATCTTTACATTCAGCAACTCACCACCCAGCTACTTCAAGATCCCTCAGATTTTCAGATTTTGAATTTTTTGTTTGCTGCATGTTACTCTGTTGAAAATGTAGTTAATGATAATTTGCAGCTGTGAGGTGATACTTGTTTTGTATGATGTTATATAACATGTGTTTTCCTACTTAGATGGAAGCCGCCTGTGTCATTCCTGTGTATTATGAATTCTCATTCAAATAACATCATGTTTTTGATCCCTGCTTCAACATTTTACTACACTTCCTTTGAGTTCACAACTAAATTGAATTTGCATGCAGGATTCCATCAAATTTTTTTCTGGTCAAAATTGTTATGCATGTTGTAAGTCTCATCTTATACGTTTTTATTTTTGGACTGCGCCTTGGTGTCTGACAGTCTCTCATGTTATTTTTTCATGTGCCTCTCCCTGATGCACCCTTTCCTTGTCATTATTATTTGACTAGCTTTGAATTAACTTTGTTATTGGAACTTCATGTAATCTAAGTAGGTTAGGCATACCATCTTTGTGCTGATCATTCCAACTTGTTTCCAGCGGTATCTTTTAGAACATTTTACTGATGTGATTTCTACGTGACCATACGATTCAGAGCTTGAGTAGCTTTTCATGTCTTTGTATAATTACGGCCCGTTCTAAGAAAAAGCTCAGCACTTTGCTGAGATTGTTTTAATTTTTCAGACTTCATGGTTTGCTCCCTGTCTTAATTCCCGTAAAATCATCAAAGCATAATGTTGTCATCATTGTAGCTAGTGTATTGCATTATCATCAAGCACAAAAGTGCAGTTTCTCTACAATACTGTTAGTGATATTCTGTAGCTTATTTTATTCGGTGAGGCTTTGTGCTTTTTCAAGTTGTCATGTTATTTCAGAAGCATTGTTTATTTTTCAAAGTTGTGTACTCAAGTAAAATTTTGATGCTACTTTTTACTTAGTAGATGGTGAGGTGCAATAAATCTTATTTCTTTAGCGTATGCTGCAAGAGAATCTTATGTTGTTTAGTTCTGTTTGGCCTAAGAGTTTTTCCTCTTTTCAATTCAAATTTGTTAAAATATAATGGTTTAATTGAATTTGACCCGTAAAGTTAGACTGAAAAATTTGCTGAGTGATCTTGTTAACAAGATGAAAACAAATATTTTTTTCTGCCTCCTTGAAAGAAAAAGAAAGAAGCTCTCCATAAATTTAGAAAAGTCATTCTCATAAATCAAAACCTAGTTTCAATCTTCCAAAAATTTCTCAAGGAGGCCACCACTAATTGTGACGGGGCTGTTTTGAGGAATTGAAATTTACCTGAAGAAATAACGTTCGGAGACAAATTACCCTGCCATACATAGGTTGAGGAAAACTTATGGAACTCAAATGCAAACTAACGGGTTACGAAAAGGTGAGAAAAAACATCTCCACTGTCAACAAGTCTGTTCTCTCAGCAATCTGTACACAACTGTACTGTCTTGATGATTCAGTTTACCTCTAAGGAAATCAATAGAAAATCATGTACTTGTTGCATGTTTTAGAAGACCAAGTTCCTGGGAGAGAAAGAGGCCAAGGTCCGATGCACGATGGCAATGAGTCTCATCAATTAAGGCTCTCTTTTTTCGCATACTTGAACAAATTATTAACTCTTAATGAATTATTGAATGAATGATCTTGATAAAGAAAATAAATAAAGAGTTGAGTTCAGGTCTATCACAAGACTAACAGCTCTTAAGGGGCCGTGCACAAACTACGTCACGCGTTTTTAGGGCATTTTGAACCCCCACCCCCCCTCCGTCACAACTTCGTCACATCCGGCTGACCCCCCCCCCCCCCTTTGTGACGTATTTTCCGAAACAAAAATTCAAAATGACGCTAAAATGAAAAGGGAAAAGAAATGATACTCAGCAAATTTTTAGATAAAATTTATTCAATCAAGTCCTCAGTCCATGGGGAAGCAACCCAGGATGGGTTGCCTTTTTGGACGTTATCCTATCAACAAGGCCGTTTTCGACGGTAATTTCGGAAAATACGTCCCAAGACCCCGACCCCCCTCCTCCCCCCACGTCACATCTCGTCACATCTGGCCATAACCCCTCCTTCCCCCTAAACGCGTGACGTAGTTTGTGCACGGCCCCTAAATCCTTTGCTATTTCCAAACCCATGGAGTCAAAATCTGCTCAAAATGAATGGTAAATTCAAAATTGACCAAAAATCGCTCAGTAGGAGATCATTTTAACGTCATTTGCTCTCCCTGGGAAGTCTTTGGAGAGACACAATGATTTCTTTCATAGCAAAACAAGGCAGCGGAGGGCTTATTTTTTTTTAACAGACTGAGCTCAGCAAATGTTCCAGGCCAGGACAAGGGCTAAATGGGAGTTCGTTTTGATTCTTTCTTGCAACGTGAGTTGATCTCTTACTGCAGTAGAGTCGTCTGCTACGCGCGTATGGCTGGCCAACGTGCGCTATTGGCAGATCAGATCTTCACAAGTGAAAAAAGATTTGGCCGTGATCGTCGAATCTGTTGATTTTAAGCTTTAAAAAAATATGCAAACAGAAAAAGACAGCCCAAAGTTCTTGTTTTGTCGTTAAAATTCTATCCATTTCGCAGTTTTGAGTTGGCCGAGTGTGGCAACACTGAGTTTGTGATTTTTTTTTGGCTTCTTTGAATCTTGCTGTGGCGCATGAAATAATCAGATTTTAGACAGCTCTTTTCACTTCTTGGTAACGCTCATCCAAAAGTACTGAAAAGTCGAATTGAAAAAGGATCGGTGATGAGGTGGTTGTAGTGGCACCTTAAGAACTCTTTCACTGGCTATGTGTGATTCAAAGCCATATTTGGTTGAGTTCACTGATGTCCAGGAATAGTAGGGTAAAGACAAGACAGACAAGAGATTAAAGTATTGTTTTTTAGATACAGTATACCATTGTACAAACCAAGATCCACATCAGACCCAAACAAAAGACAACACTAAATTAGTCAGATACATCTTCCGATGAACGGCGCCTCAAACGATTAGGAATCCATTCATGTTTAGTCAAGAGTCGAACTGCCTTCGCTTTGGTAATATGCAGTCTCTCAGTGACTTGGTTCATAAGGTCCAACATGTGTTGTGGAACTCTGCTCCCATCACCTGAAATAGAGATAACAAAGAAGAAATCAGACTAAATGCAGCATTTGAAGAAGCTTTAAGGATAGAGTGGAAAAAAATCACAGTAAATCCTGTAATGATAAGTGCAGCTGTCACTGTAGTTCAGACTACATGATTTACTGTTTCACAGGAGTGGAGTACGGAATATCCTGTACTAGGTGCAGTAAATACTGTAGTCAGGCACAGGAAATACTGTGTGCTGAACTACAGTAAATCCCGGCAAAAAAATTAACGGGATTCACTGTGGTTTTTTCGCACAGTGGAAGCACTTGTCATTAGCAATCATTTTAAAAACAACTATGTGACTATTCCCTTATGGTTGTGTGTCTGGCCATGAAGGACAAGAGGAGTGGTTATTCAATTTAGTGACATACAAATTTTCATGTTCTAAAATTTTATGTACTGACTGTTTGGTATAAAAACCTTATTTTAATACTACTATTTCTCTCTTTGAAACAAAGAAAACAGACAAACCTACCTCCTGCAAACACATATGTCCAAACTCGAATGGTGTCCAAATACATATTCTCATTCAACCTGAGCATACATGCGGCAGATCCATTGAGGGGCGAGGCAGCGTTAGGCTGGTCAAGGAGCGACCTAGCCGCCTCAAGGATCTGCACCAGTCTGGTTGCAGGAGCCCTAGAGAAATAAGATAGTGAAATACTAATAGCACAGTGTTAACAAGAAATAAAGAGGCCCTGCTTTTAAGGGGGGGGACCCTGGTAAAACTTACAAGTAGGCCTTAAAATAATCCCAGAAAGTTGAAACTTTGCTTAATTATTAGGTTTATTATGGTGAGTTCCCAAAACAAAATTCAATCCAAAATGTGTCTTTCATTGGCACGGAAATCTTGAAAAGTTTTTTGGGTTATCCTTAAGATGTATAGAAGAGATTTTAGTGACGGAATTTTCAATTTCAACTTCTGTCCTGAGATATGAATTTTCAAATTTTAACATTTAAAAAAAAGTGAATTTTGTGCCTTTTTTTTTTTCAAACTTTCAGGTGTGTGTAAAAAAAAGTAGGGCTGATATCAAGATTCTATCACTAAAATTTGTCGACAAGTCATCAATGAATAAAGTCCATGCAAGACGACTCATGTAGGTGTCAACCAGGCACGCAGGAAGTCTTTCTACGACAAAATTTTTAGTCGACTGAGCAAAGCTGTGAAGTTGACCGTATAAGCCATTTTTTCACCAGGGTCCCTCCTTAAACAAAATTACAATTTCTTACCATTCAGTGGGATTCAAAATATTCATGCAGACTTTGCCTTCGTAAGGACAAATATTCGGATGGAATACCGGAGTTTCAAAGACAACCTAAAACAAAGAAGAAATCATCATAATACACTTTATCATTTACTGTCTTGGTACTGTTCAGAAACATTGGACTCTATTTACCTTTGGTGGTTTCGCGGGGAATCTATGCAAATCGAGTGTTACCTCGAAGATGCCCCCTTCGAATGGACTAAATGGTGGCCCCGTGATCACAACCTTAATGAAGTTTAGGTGGTCTCCATCAATCAATATGTAATCACTTTCCATCTGAAAAGTGCAAATACTTCTTAGAGGAATACATAAGCAAGCTCAGTCTCGAAAAAGGACTGGCGGGTGGCGCTTGGCAATATAAATAACATGCGGCAGAGCCCGTGTGAGCTTGAAGTCTACAAGCTGAGGTCCCAATATAACCCTACCCTTACCTTAGATATAACCCTACCCTTACCTTAGATATGTCTGAGATGTCACGCATAATGAGTTTTTCCATATTTCCAGTGGGTTCTCCTGCCATTTTAGATAGAGTTTACAGATCCAAACGGCGATACTATACGGCGAGTCTAAAGAAGCAAAGGCGAAGGCGAGCACGACGAAAAGGGCGGGAGCATGAGAGAGAGAAAGCGACGCTTTCTTTGCGAGTGAGACGCCTTCTTTTGTTTTGTGGCCCCGCTTCAGTTCTGCCAATTCCAACCCGCAGAAATGAGATAAAAACTGCTCCCAGAATAACTACGTTAACAACGGCACGTTTAACTTTTGGATGGTTTGTTTCCATTTTTGAGAAATAGCATTTTAGGGGCGCTTTCATTACTCTCTACTTATTCCACACCTTTTTTATTTGTACTCCCTGACGAGGAGCGGGAGAGGAAGAAAACGAATAAGAAAAGCATCAACAACTTAAGATTTCACCACTTTAACCACCTTTATATAGTCGGGCAAGGATTAATTTTTTTTTTGATCTCAAGTTTTTCGGAAATAACACCTTTTTCAGAAAAATGCTGGGAGAAGTTTCCTCCGAGTACGAATCGGCTTTATCGGCTGTACATAGAGTTGACTGTGAGTAAGGCAGAGTAAGGTTATTGCCGGATAGAGCTGTCCTCCATAGCCGAAGGCTATGTATGACTTTCCTGTTTGTTTGTGTTCTCTATTCTAGTGCTGTGTCATTCGGTTTGGGAAGCAGAGGACTTAAAAGGCCATCAATGTTCCGCTTGTGACCATAGTCCCGGACACAACTTGGAGCTGAAAGATGGTATATATTTCTAAAGTTTATTTCAAAATGCTTTCCTCACATCTTCAGTTTTTCGTTACTTTGTTTTGTCACATTGCAGTTTCTGCTGGAATATTGTCAAGTGTACAAAGTATCTTTAAGCCTCAGCCACCGGCTGACCTCCTGACTGCGTGTCATTGTCTGAAGGCTGTCCAGCATCCAAGATCCCTTCATGTGAAAATGAAGGCAGCAGCGTTGGGGCTAAGTGTGTCCAATGGCCATTATGGAACTGTCATTAGCAAACTGAAGGATGGACGGCACCTGAAAAGTCCTTGTGCGCAGATCTGTTCAAGATGCGAAATTCCCAAGCTCACTATAGACGAAAGAAACAAGATATTTGATAATTTTTGGAGTCTGACCACCCATGAGCGTCAGTGGATGTTTTTGTTAGGGTCAATTAAATTAAAGCCTCTCAAGAAAAAGTGTGCTTTACCAGGGTCCAAGAAAGAGAAACACACGAGCCGGAGTTATTATTTCCTGATCAATGGAACGCGCAGAAGGGTCTGCAATACCATGTTCAAAAATACTCTATGCATTTGTGATTCTTGGATTAATAGTGCTCTGTCTCATTTCTCAGGGAGTGGTTTGATCCCTGATATGAGGGGCAGGCACATTCGAAAAAAAACAAGTGTGAACAACTCTTTCTCAACATCCTGTCATTGCCAGAAGGAAAGCCAGTATTGTACAACACATGCACTACCGTAGAAATTCCTTTTCTTCGTATCCGTAGTAAATGGGCCTGTGATCAAGGTCATGTAATGCCTGTTCACTTGCTTTCATTCATTTTCTCATCTTTTTTTTCACACTACAGTGTTAACCCACGTTGTCCCGCAACTTTTATCTTGTGAAAATCATCCCAGTATTTTTCTTAAAAGTCTGTTACCTCCCTAGAATTTTACTTCTTTCATAGTATTCTAACAATCAGTTTCTTGTAGTGTCTGAAAGAGCCTTTAATTGTTAATTCTATTGAGTTCAGTTCATAAAACACAACTGAGGTATACTTGAAGGGAGACCGTTTTGTTCCATGTACTTGATGTACCTTTTTACTAATTCTGGTGTAATGTTTGTAGAATTTTTCATTTATAAATTTTCCAAAATATTTCTTGATATGTGTAGATGATTTTAACTGTTGAACCCTTATATATTCTGTTAGTCATAATAGATTGTCTTTAAAGCTCTCTTTGAGGTTTGAAATGTCTATTTACTGGTTCCTTATTTTGAATGAAGGATAAGAGGAGGTATTCATTCTCTAAAATATTCTTCTGGTGTTTCATGTAATTTATTTGCTGTTTCTACAGTTGTGTAGATGGCTGTCTTTGCTACTTGGTTGACAACTCCACCAGATTAGTGTTTCTTCTCAGACTACATTTTTTGAAATCCTGCTGCCATTGGTCAAGTTTAAATTTATTCTCAAAATTACAAATGTTATTGCAATCTGGCTTGTTAAGAGATTGTCCCAGCTGAAAACTAAGAGCCTCATAACTTCAGTTAAATGCAAAGAGAGAAAAGAGAACCATTGATTGGGCAAAACATGATATGTGAGATTTGCTCTCGGTTGTTTCCTTACGTTTGAAGGTGTACACTTCATGGTTTGGATGAATGGAGGAAACATAGTATTGCCCAATGCCCACAATCCAATTAACTAATGTCCTTTTAATGTCTTCATGGAAAATGTCACTCAGAGTAAAATGCTGTTTTCTGACCATTGTCACTGCCCCACTGGTTAAATGTGTGCTGTAAGCCTTATGAAGTTTCGCTTACTTCATTTATTGTTAATATGGGATCTACTTTTTGCCCTCAACTCCTCAAGAGAGTATATGACATAAATTTGCAGCTGTCAAATAGTCAGCAAAATTAAAACTGCATTCAAATCGCTTCAAAAGTATTATTTTGTCAGTGTAGTGGCTGAAATTAATACATATAACTGTTCCTTAATCTTATGTCTTTAGGTGATTTTATCAACATGGATAAAAGAGTATTTACTGTCTGTGTGTTCCACATTGTTATTTTCTCATGTCATGTTTAAACTTGTTTTAGTACCTGCCAATCTATTATGTGACAGTGAATTCATTCTAAATAGCCCAACACTCAAAATAAAATTTCAAATGAAATTTAAACTATTTTTTTTTATTATTCTTTCACCCTTTGAATTTGGACTGGATTATTTTTCCCTACATGGGTTCGTAAAGGAATCTGTGTTGTTGTAGATTTTATTCATGCCTTTCCCTTTTGGAATCAAAACGCACAAACAAAAAACAGCATAATACAGTGCATCCCTCTTAAAACGTGACGGCCGACTTGCACGCGATCGTGACGGTTCAAGGGGGAAAACGGTTAAAGCGGGTGAATTTTTGGGGGTTTGGATAGACAAGGGAATTATTTTTAGCAACGGTTTACGCGGGACACGGTTTATGAGGGATGCACTGTAGTTGTAACTTTCATTTTTGGTCACAGATTATGACATACTGAACAAGCTAGGGCCCGCCCTTCCGTCGAACCGAGTTGCCAGCTCCGCTTCGCTGCGCCGGCAACTCGGTTCGACAGGGGGCCGGCCCAGCTTGGCCTGCCGGCGGCCTTTCCTCGGGCCTTCGGCCCTCGCATCAGGCCCAACTTGGCCAGTCGAAGGCCCGGGCCTTCGGCCCGCTCTCATCAAACACCCCGTGAGCGGGTAAGGCAAAGTTATCGATGTACCATCGTGACTTAGGCCCGCCCTTCTATTCACAATATGCAAAAGTCCTTACACTTTTTACTCCAACTGTCCTTAGAATATGCCCATTTCATTTGTCTCTTAGCCCTCATTCCGAAAATACTCATATTTGCCATGCTACTGCAACTCCTTGCAATGGAGGCACAGCAGGAGCGCAAAACGAGCCCGTCGCACTTTTTCACATAACTCATGAAGGCGGGCTCCTGGACCCCCCTTCCGACCCCTCGTTGAAGAGGTCTTGCCAAGACCTATCGAAAACTTAAGTAAAAATTTTCAGTCGGTCGACCCCCTTTTTTCAAGATCCTGATGTGACTAATAGACGAAGTCGGGCTCCTGGACCCCCTTTCCGACCCCTCGTTGAAAAGGTCTTGCTGAGACCAATCGAAATCTGCAATAAATTTTTTTAGTCGGTCGACCCCCTTTTTTGAAGATCCTGATCTGGCCAACTTGTAAAAGCGGCCGATGGGGTCGGGACCAGGTCCATTCATCTTGTCTCGTCGCCCTGATTCCAAAAATACCCCTATGTGCCCTGCTAGCACCAATAATGGCGGAAATCCCCCTCCCGCCCATGCAAACCATGATGCAGCTGCTGCAGGCCTTGCGCGGGTCGGACGGGATTTGCACCACCGGATTGTTTTTTCGGACGGCCCTCCTGAAGTACCCTCCAAATCTGGTCACTCCAGCTCAACTCCTTCCTTGTACACAGACGACGACAACAACGACGACGACGACGACACACAGACACAAAGGCAAATGCATATGCCCTCCCCCTATTTTTTGAATAGAAGGGCGGGCCAAAAATACAGCTGTAAGGCCAATTGGACAACAGAAACTAGGAACAAATTCATCTGCAGTTTAACAAAAATTAACCAAGTTTCAACCAAAATTCACTGTAAAAATGGATTCAATTTTCCCACCATTGCTTGCATAAAATGGACAACTGATAACTGCACATTTAGCGGAGGACGAATCAAATCCTTGAAGAGTTGTTTACTCGTAAAGTCATCTAACAGAGATGAGGGTTGTGATTGTGCTGGTGGCCTTTCTGCCCGGCCAATGGAATCTATCTTGATTAAAGATTTTTCAGTTGAAGATACAATGTAGCCTGGACAGAAGAAAAGATTTCTTTACAATAGTACTTCAATGACTTTAAGTGAAGTTTCAAGTGGACTTACGTATGATAGCATATATATTTCCATTGAAATTTGCAAAATATCGGTTCAGCTGATCCCTTAGGCGTTCTCTGTAAAGAATTGTAGACTGCATTACTTTGTGAAATCAAAGTCATTTGTGTTGTTTGGGCATTGTAGTGACTGCTTCCATGCCAAAATGAGTTCTGTCCTTGTCAGCACATATGGAGAAATGTGGCATCTGCAGTATTTCTTGCATGCATAAAAACAATTGTATATTGTTACCCTGCAGCCGACAATATTCTGCTTGAATGAATAGAACTCCAACTGGCATAATATCCCAAGGTAGAAGTGTCAATGTAAAGCACAAACCAAGCAAATATTTAGCCTCAGGCGATTGCATTACTTCTCCATTAAGTATAAATGACTTGGCATCCTGCAAAATTAAAATGTATGGTGTCTTGCTAAATGAGAAAAAAAAGCAGAAAAAGGTAACAGAAACTTACTCGTATGAAGTCATACAGAGATGGGTACAGAGGTACACCAAAAGTATTAGAAAAAGCAGTAGGGAGAGGATTGGCTTCTCCACAAATTCCTTCCTGAAAGATCCAGGTACTTAAGTGTGTCCGTAACAGACAAAAGGCAGCATTGAAATTAGCTGCTGTTCTTCCATCCATCAAAATAAATCCAAGGCATACCACCTAAAACGGAAATTTATGTCAGGCGGGTCTTTAAAGAAATTGATGATCAACTCGAGTTGTAAAAGATAATTTGCACCTACTCTTTTTTCCCAGAGACAGCCGATAGTTAGCAGCTAAAACACAACAAATACAACAAAACTTTAAGTCACACATTACCTAAGCCAGAAAAATATGAATTTCATTAAATAAGCTTACATCATAACTTGCGCCAATTAACGACTGTACAATGAAAATATCTGGGGCTATTTGAAGGAATGAAGAACATCTTGGGCTCATGAACAGGAGCACAGTAGATCCATTTGGCAGTCTACTTGAATCTTGGAATAGTATTTCACTGAAATTTCTTGTAGCAGAAATACAAGTGTAGGACTGGTTTTCAAGAGCATTCAGAAGGTCACGTAGGTTGTGAAGTTGAGGCAGCACATCCATACGTGCTCTTAACATAGAACGGTACAAATGGTTGTTTGTCAAGTCGCTGTCAACAATCCTGAAAGGACAACGACCTGGACGTAAATAAAATGGCAGAAATAATAAACCGTCAAAAAATTTTTCCTTCAACTAATGACCTGCGATGGTTAAAGATTTCCTGAAAGGATGCTAAATCTAATCGCTTGGCTTCTTCCATCAATATTCTCCGTTCTTGAAGATACGGAATAAGTTGGAAATTTGCTTCATGGTTGTGAACTTCATTATTTAATTGGAGATGTCCGCCAACCCTTACCAGTCCACGTGCAGGACCACCAAGCCTAAATTCTGTGCATCGCAAGTACGCGGTATAACCACGTACCCGGTAGCAACGATAATAAAAACCATTATTCACATGAAAAAGGGAGGGAGCACCATGCAATCCCAAATCGACAGCCAAGTCCTGCATGTCCACGTTATAATTTGTACCTCGCGATAGCCCGCAAGTCGGATTTGGATAGTCAGCACTGCTCGAATCGCATCGAAAGGCGGCTTCGTCTGGGCATCGGCATCGGCTTCGGCCCGACTCGGCTCTGCCTTGCTGGCTGGTTCGGCTTGGCTCGGTTGCACGGCGGCTCCGCTCGCACTTCAGCCTGCGGCGTATGCAACCCACTCCACCTCCATGGCTGCCGGGCTTGGGATAATGCATAGTGTTAGGGGATACCCCTTGCCTACGAGGCCATCCCGCGAATACCCCGCGACTACCATTTGCCGGCTACTTCCCCTGACAAACTGAGGACCAGGTCAACTTGGGGGGAACTACCGAGCAACTAGGGTGTCAACCAGGGGGTATCAGGGGGGGAGCTAGGAAGTAACTCGGGGGTAACTCGGGGGGAAGTCGGGGGCAACTCGGGGGCAAGTCAGGGGCAACTCGGGGGGAAGTCGGGGGGAAGTCGGGGGTAAGTCGGGGGCAACTCGGGGGTAAGTCGGGGGGAACTCGGGGGGAAGTCGGGGGGAAGTCGGGGGGAAGTCGGGGGACACGCAAACACGCTAGAAATACGAGTGGGAGTGTACTGGGGGCAAGGCGAAGTCGCCGCCGAGGCCCGGCTCACCCGATCGCCTTCTGGTTACCGTCCTGGAGGTACGGATGCCGTTTGAATTGCGATTGCGCGACACCCCCCCCCCCCCGGGCCGATCTCTCTCGCACTCCCACGGGACGGTGCAGGAGCGTGCGAGAGACAGACCGACGAAACCACCGTTTGCCATCGGTGGGCTATGTAGCGCCTTCGGGTAGGCCACCGTCTTCACAGTGGTGTTTGCGGGATGGATAGGTAGCCTACCTCACAGGCGCTACATCCACCCATGACAGCAATCTACTCGTTTGTAGCATCCCTTCTGCATCCTTTCCGTCCGAGGTCAGCTGGCCACTAGAACCTTCTAGTGAGCCGTCTTCAAGGAGAAAGGTTTTGTTCTTTTTGTTGTTCCTCCATTTTGTGTGTTACAGGACTTCTATGAGACAAGGAGTGGATTGTCGCCCAATGTAATGTGCCATCGTCATCAGAACCAGTTAGTTTTATGAGCGTCAGAACACTGAAACCTTTAAACTTTAAAATTTTAATGAAGGAGAACGTTTTTAAATTAATATGGATCAGGAGGGTAAAAAAAAACGAAAATATCAATTACTGTATGCATTTTTATTACAGATTCACTCACTTTCTTTGGTGTTAGCTTCTTTGGATACATATATCACATTATTCTCAAAGAGCATTCTAACACAAACAGTAGACAGCGCTTTCCTGGGAACAACTAAAATATCATTCGTCTCTTCCACTACAAATGAGTTCGGTACATAAATATTTTCCACTAAAGTTTCAAAATACCTGATGGGCAAAAGCTCTTTGATCACTGCAAAAATGAGTTTCTCACAGGCACATTTGCATTTACAAGAACAGCTATTGACATCAATAAAATACTGAATTGATCCTACTTTAAGTTTGTCATTGTAAGTAAATTCTGCTGTACTTGAATCTCTACACTTAGAAACATTATTGAGAGCAGAAACATACAAAAATTTTCCCTGCTTTAGAGAAGCAAATTTGTTGACCTGCTGAACATTTATTTTGTATCTATCTTTTAAGCAGGACACAATGTATGGCTCCAGATCAACTTTAACGGACTTTCCCACAATAATTCCATCACCAATGTGAGTGCCTCCGTATCTTCTAGGACGAAGTAATTTTTGACAGTACTGCTTAGCTCTAGATTCTTTCAGATTTTCCACAATGTCAGGTAACCCAAGAGTCAACTGCACTGATGAAGCAAGCTGCTGGTCTGGCCACCTCGTTCCATGTACCAGATTGAGAATCTCACCAAGTAGAGCTTCTAGTGGAAAACATGTATAAACCCATGATGGACCGAGTCTTTCAGCAAGATCACAAAGGTGTAAAAGTAAATGCAAATTCATAGTCATGAAGTATGGGTGATAGAAATCAGAGAACTGAGCAACATATTCATGGGTTAGAACTTTTGCTTTTGCAATGTTACTGGAAGGCAATGTATCACTATTCAACAACTGAACAGCTGCTACTAAGGTTGCGTGATGCTTCAAATAGGCACTTCCAAGAATGCCGTCAAACACAGGCAGGGAATAATGAAGTAACCAGGCCTTCAGCTCCGAACACTTCCAGTGTGCCAGATCTGTCAGCGCCCTGGGAACCCTAGGAATATGAACAGGTGGTTTTATATTCAACAATCTTTCATTCATCAGGTTGACGTAGGGTGATATACTCCACTTCTTAGATTTTTTTGAATCATCACATAGCAGTTTTGTAACTTTTTTACCCACTCCTGCATAAATTTGATGCATGGGATCTATGGCTACCCCAAAAACAAAATTAGACATAATCTTTGAAAGAATTGTGGGCCCCTTAACACCTAAACATGCTTCCAATTCTGTCCCCTTCATTCCACAGGCCTGCATGCTTTCTATAGTGCGTGGTTTCATCTCTGACGGTCTGTAGGGAAAATATCTTACACCAGGACAGTCTGGGCGACTCGCACCAGGCTGCTCACAACATTGGCAAGAATTTGCACCGTTAAATTGGACCATGTTCAGCATCATACTTCTAGCTGGAGTGTCACCAGTTGCATTAATTATTAACAACTTTACTTCTTTCTGGCCAATATTCTTTACTTCTAATTTTACACCATTTGACAACTCATGCAAATCAGGAAATGCTGCAGACATAAGTATATTTACTGGTGGCTTGGTGGGTCCACACCAAATAACAGGAAGAAGAATATTTTGTTTTTTAAACCTCTCTTCATATGGTAGTACATTTACAGAAACAAATACAGGCCACACACTTACATTTGCAGAAACATATAATGCAGCTCCATCAGTATACAATTGGCCAGACAAGAGTCCATCCTTTCCAAGAAGTCCCTTTTCCACCAGAGCTTGATAGACAGAACCGTCATATATATCTTTATGAGTTTCTAAATGACGCTGATTAGAAAAACATAATTTGTTATAAAAACCATCTCTATCAAACATAGTTTGTAGCTGCTGAACCATAGATAATGTAATTAAATAACAGACTTTGCTACCCTTGCACACACTACAACCACTTTTGTCAACACACTTCTGAAAACACTTGGAGCAATAATACTCAAATGTCTTTGGCCCTTGCAAAAAACTGAAGTAGTTCTTAAAAAATGACAATGAGGATCTAAAGATGTTGCCATCACATTTCCGTAGATGTATAGCCACTAAATTAAGAACCGCTTGCAAGGCAGCACCAGATAGTTTGAATGAGAGGGCAAGGGTGAGAATTGATGTAAAGGACTCGTGCAAAGATAAGGGTGCACCAGGGTAAAGAGGTGGGTCACCATCGACTGGACCAGAACTTTCATCACACTCCTCAGGCTCTACTTCATATTCTCGATCTTCTGGTTGGACGAGCATGGATGCGAACATTTCTTGCAGCTCTTCTTCTCCCTCCCAAGATTGAGTGAGATCCAATCCATGTTGTAGTTGTAATGCGGGTTCATCCTTATCTACATCTTCACTGGGATCTTCAATAAAACATAAATCTGACTGTAGATTTATAAAACTGCCCGAGCAATCCAGATGAGAGGCGATGTTTTCAGCACTGGTTTGGGTAGCGTTCAGCTGCGGTGGTAAGTTGAGTTGAGATTCATCAACTGCTTCAACAGGCTTGATGATGAGCTGTTGTCCCAACTGAAGCTGTGATCCTTCCAGTTGTGCAGGGATCCTCGTTCTCACTGGAGATCCCAACTGGAGACTGGACGCTTCTAGAGTGTCAGCAGAAGGCACTTGGGGTTCAAACTGAGCTAGATAGCATCCTGAAAAGTGACAAACCATCAATTTAAGTTTCTTTGATTGTACAAGATATACAAGATAGGGTTGTAAGCAGCAAAATGAGGGCATATCACAAACCTTCTCCAGCAGCAACAGAAGGGACAGTCATTAGCTGGGCTCCTAAGTGAAGCTGTGATCCTGTTCGTAATTGTGATGACGAATCATGGTCTGGATCGTCATCAGGTTCTGACTCGCTCCTAAAAAATACCGTATTCATAAAATGAAATGTTTACTCCAAACACCATGAATGTAAACACAAAGATTTTTAACCTAAAAGCCAATATTATTTTCCCATAAAAAAAAAAAACTAACCTGGGTCGCTTGCCGCGGTTAGACATGTCAAATTCCGGAAAGGAAAGTCAGCAAGAGATCAATGCTGGCTTATCAGTGTCAGCTTAACATAGATAATAATGAAATGAAAAATGTGATGTTGTTTGCCACATGCAACATGGAAGCCAATGGAAGCATTACTGAATCCGTCCGGCGATTCTTTTTTATCTTCTCTTCTCGCTCTCGCCTCTCACATGGTTGTGCAACAGCTACTTCAAACATCACACAAATTTATAGTATTGTACCGACCTTTCAGTGAACTTCGTTACTAGAAATCAATTAAATTATGGTTTCGATGTATTAAATTTACAAGAGCGATGCTTTCCTACTTTATTTTTCTAGAAAAATTTGTTAAGTTAATCCACTCGCATGTTTTTTCCATGCAGTTGGTACGGGAGGGAATGCCACTTTTCAGATATATTTTGCAATAAAATTTCAATGTTGGGATATTTTGGCCTAAAATTCTGGTCAAGTTGGCGCAATTTTTACTATTATACACTTATACTGCGTTAGGTAAATAAACTACAACTCTGAATTGCACGGAACCTATTTTAAAAGTTTCCATTTGTAGAGTCTTTTGTTCGTGGCCCACAGGGGGCGCTGGCGACGCGAGAAGTCAAAAGTCAAATGTGTGAACGTGAACATTTAAACATCCATCCGGTACGATTCAGTGTCTGTTCTGTGCGGGACATTTTTGATAAAAGTTGGAAGAGAGTTCGATAATATGTCTAAATCGACGAAAAAATCCTCAGGATCTAACACATCGGCAAAGGCTAAGAAACCTGAAGTCCGCCCGCCATACGCTTTACTTTATTGTCTGGCGGAGAAAGTCACAAAGGTGGTTAAGAGCTCATGTGTCCCAGACAGTGCCAAGATAAATGCTACAATTCTTGTGCATATCGGCAATGGGACGGAGGCCCCGTTAAACCCTCTGAAGCGGTGCAAGGCCACCCTTCTCTTGTTTGGACGTAAGTGCAAGTGCATATTTGAATGCACAGTTTGTTTTGAGTGATAAATCACTCTCTTGATTTTCAGTAGGCTAGTCATAACCTATCCTTTCACGTTTCATCTAGTTACTGGTAAAAAAAAATGAACTTAATTTTTAACTGAAATGTTTTGTTGACCCACTACAGATTCAATTAATTTCCTTAATAGCATTGTCGTAGACTCGAATGGAAAGGTTGCTGATCCTGAGCCAGATTTGAATCCAAAGGCGGCTAGATCAAGCAAAAGGAAACTGTTGACGAAAGCGGAGGAGGCTGAAAAGCTGAAACAGATGAAGACTGTGAAAAAAACTGTTATTGATTTACCACAAATTTGTTTCAACACCAATGCTGTAGGTTTTTTCTCTGTAACAAGAGGCCCTGAAGTCTGTTAAATTTTGTAATTCTATTCTATTCTATATTTTGTTTAAGGAGACTGCCTCTAGTAATGAATGCAATAGTCTGGTGTCACACTCAAACACACCTCATAAGGAATCTAGCGGAGCTAAAGATAGTTCTGTAAGCCTTACCTTCGTACTCAATGCGAGACTGTTTTAACTTGTTTTGGTAACAGTGAGTTATTTTATTCTTAAATCAATTTATCAAATTTGATAGGAACAGGCTATTGTGTCTATTCCAACATCAAGGACCAATCAAAATGAAAGTCATGATCTTGTGCTGGACCAAACATCTATGTCCAGCTCGAATTCTACCATCACCATCCAAACTCCTTTGCTTGAGAATTTGAACCGTTCTTATGCATCTGATGACTTTTCTGAAGACGATTCTGTAAGCATTGTCGTGTGTTCATACTTAGTATGCGACTTTTTGTCAGCTCGAGTAACAATTATTTTATTTTATTATTCTCTTGTAGGATCAGTCAATTCTACATAAAAGTTCTAATATTTTACAAGTAAAAACATCTCGTCAACATGTGCAACACCAAGATCAACAGCCAGTCTCTAGGTCTACTGGCATCATCGGTCAAGAGAATGCGGCTTCTGAGAATCGGGCTTATGTGTCAATTCAACCTACTTGTTCTAATGTAGTACAAGAAGTAACATCTTTGGGTCAACATGTGCCACACCGAGATCAACAGCCAGGCACTAGTTCTACTAGTATTTGCAGTCCACTTCAAGAAAAAGAGAATGTGTCATTGCAGGGTAAACATTAAAAACTCCTTCGCTCAAACTCAAAAACGAACTGGTAGCATGTATTGTTTTCTCCACTTCTACTGACTCTCTTCATTCTAGGTTCTAGGTCATTCTGGGTACCAGACTTCCTTCCCAAAGGGGTGCGGACTCACAGAGTAGATATGCCAGACTTAGAGTGCTACAAGGATGATCCTGATAAGGTATATTATATATTCTGAAATTTTCACTCTGTACCCTCCAATGAATATGTTCACAATTGTAATCCTATCCATCTTTCAAATTTTACTGTTAGACCCTTTTGGTGGAATCTCAGCCAAGAGTTTTTGTCTGGAAGTCTGATTGGATAAACATACCAACTGTCGGGCCTAGAATGAAAAACACTCCACCCAGGCAAAAGAAACCCACAGAAGGACCAGTAGGAGCTGTTTTCCCTAGCGAATTGGTTAGAAGGCTCGTTATGATTTTAATCCCCGATGAGCACATGGTGTATCTGACAGGATCTACTATACCGTACCCAATCTACATGGCTATCAAAGGTGGGAAGAAAATAAAATTATGTTAATAAGTAAAATAGGCTGTAAATTGCTAACTTATTGGTTTGTCTCGCAGATTTCACAAATAACAGACTGAATACAAGATGTAAGCTGGACGATACTCAGATAATAGCATATATTACTGACTATCACAAGACATTGAAAAGAAAAGGAGTCTGAGTGTAAACACTTTGTATTTTATAAAGAAACCAATAATTTTTATGTTTCTTATATCTTTATTTAATTTTTGTGGCCAAAAAAAGGCCAGTTCTTTTGACCATATTTAAAAAAATGATTTATTTCAAAACTAAATAAAAGTAAATAATAGATATTTTCGTTTTTTTTTACCCTCCTGATCCATATTAATTTAAAAACGTTCTCCTTCATTAAAATTTTAAAGTTTAAAGGTTTCAGTGTTCTGACGCTCATAAAACTAACTGGTTCTGATGACGATGGCACATTACATTGGGCGACAATCCACTCCTTGTCTCATAGAAGTCCTGTAACACACAAAATGGAGGAACAACAAAAAGAACAAAACCTTTCTCCTTGAAGACGGCTCACTAGGAGGTTCTAGTGGCCAGCTGACCTCGGACGGAAAGGATGCAGAAGGGATGCTACAAACGAGTAGATTGCTGTCATGGGTGGATGTAGCGCCTGTTAGGTAGGCTACCTATCCGTCCCGCAAACACCACTGTGAAGACGGTGGCCTACCCGAAGGCGCTACATAGCCCACCGATGCCAAACGGTGGTTTCGTCGGTCTGTCTCTCGCACGCTCCTGCACCGTCCCGTGGGAGTGCGAGAGAGATCGGCCCGGGGGGGGGGGGTGTCGCGCAATCGCAATTCAAACGGCATCCGTACCTCCAGGACGGTAACCAGAAGGCGATCGGGTGAGCCGGGCCTCGGCGGCGACTTCGCCTTGCCCCCAGTACACTCCCATTCGTATTTCTAGCGTGTTGGCGTGTCCCCCGACTTCCCCCCGACTTCCCCCCGAGTTCCCCCCGACTTACCCCCGAGTTGCCCCCGACTTACCCCCGACTTACCCCCGACTTCCCCCCGACTTCCCCCCGAGTTGCCCCTGACTTGCCCCCGAGTTGCCCCCGACTTCCCCCCGAGTTACCCCCGAGTTACTCCCTAGCTCCCCCCCTGATACCCCCTGGTTGACACCCTAGTTGCTCGGTAGTTCCCCCCAAGTTGACCTGGTCCTCAGTTTGTCAGGGGTTGCTGGCCACCCCGCCAGGAAACCGTTTGATTCCCTACCAAGTCACCTGATTTACATTGGTGTCAGAAGTGGGATCTGGGTGACGACCACCAGTAACAACCGGAGTAGGTGCTCAGCATGCCGTGGCGCGAGCGGAGCCGCAGCCGAGGCGACCGGCGTGACAGGGGCCGAGCGAGCTGCAGCCTGAGTCCGGACACCGCCGGGGCGCCGCCACCCTGGAGCAGCTGGCGAAGACCATCGCCACCACCTCCCCGACCCTGCTGCAGGAGCGCTCAGCCAGGCAGGTCGATGGCCAGCAGCGCTGCCAGCAGGGCGCCACCCAGGACTTCGATGGCAGGACCTCGTGGCCGGTGTTCCTGGCCCAGTTCGAGGGTGGCACCCACGACTGGCAGCGGGACGCCCGGGGCCGTCGCGTCACCTGCTGCAGGCCCTCAAGGGCCGCGCCGCCAACCTGGTGCAGTCACCGCACCAGGCCCACTTCGAGGCGCACCTAAACACGGCGCAGCGCCGCACCCTGGCCACGGCCGAGTTGAGCCGCCGCGTGAAGCGGACAGGTGAGGCCGTCGTGAACTTCGGCGTGGAGATCCGGCAAGTCTACGGCGATGTCGACGCGTCCCCGCACGGTGCGCCTGTCCAAGCAGCTGCAGTCAACCGCACGCTCGGCCTTCATCGCCGGCCTCGCCGACCGCGAGGTGCCCCGGGACATCCGCGAGCTGGACACCTTCGCCGAGACCGTCACGGCGGGCCTCCAGCAGGAGGCCGTCGACCAAGCGGAGCAGCCTGCCGCCAAGAGACCTAGGGTCTGCCCGGTAGGGGTTGTGCCCTCCACCTCTGCAGCAGTTGGCCACCGGCGTGACAGGGGCCGAGCGAGCTGCAGTCGCAGTCCTGGACACCGCACGGTGCGCCTGTCCAAGCAGCTGCAGTCAACCGCACGCCCGGCCTTCATCGCCGGCCTCGCCGACCGCGAGGTGCCCCGGGACATCCGCGAGCTGGACACCTTCGCCGAGACCGTCACGGCGGGCCTCCAGCAGGAGGCCGTCGACCAAGCGTAGCAGCCTGCCTCAGCTGCCCACCAGGACTCCGACGTGCGCATGGCCACCGTCCGTCCGCAACCGAGAGCCGGTCGCTGGTGGCCGAGCTTCGCGACCTGTTCCAGGAGATACGAACGATGCGTCAGCCTGGCGGGATTTACTGTAGTTCAGCACACAGGATTTCCTGTGCCTGACTACAGTATTTACTGCACCTAGTACAGGATATTCCGTACTCCACTCCTGTGCTACAGTAAATCATGTAGTCTGAACTACAGTGACAGCTGCACTTAACATTACAGGATTTACTGTGATTTTTTTCCACTCTATCCTTAAAGCTTCTTCAAATGCTGCATTTAGTCTGATCTCTTCTTTGTTATCTCTATTTCAGGTGATGGGAGCAGAGTTCCACAACACATGTTGGACCTTATGAACCAAGTCACTGAGAGACTGCATATTTCCAAAGCAAAGGCAGTTCGACTCTTGACTATCTGACTCATTTAGTGTTGTCTTTTGTTTGGGTCTGATGTGGATCTTGGTTTGTACAATGGTTTACTGTATCTAAAAAATAATACTTTAATTTCTTGTCTGATATTGGTTTGTACGATGGTATTCTGTTTCTAAATAAACAATACTTAAATTTCTTGCAATACAGGCAATCATTTTGTATCATTAATTCTTTTGTGCTATATTTACCCTACTATTCCTGGACATCAGTGAACTCAACCAAATATGGCTTTGAATCACACATGGGCAGTGAAAGAGTTCTTAAGATACAAAGGGATATAAAGCAAAAATCTTAATTGGTGTTAAGCAAGTGCCTTTATTTTCAATAACAGGAACACAAGCTGACAAACAGGAGAAATCAGGACTTGTGTGTCATAAAAAGACGCAGTTACATAAACAGTAAGACAAAATTTTAAAACATTGGAAGAACCAGGTTTTGCAAATGCCTAGGTAAATGGAACATACATTTTGTTTAATTACAATCTAGGATTGGGAGACACATATTTCACAAAGACAAGATATTCAAATGCAGTAAAACTTTTGTTTCCAAAAATACTAACAAAAGACGATAACATTATTGAAATATGCTCCCATGGCATTACGGGCTTTGTGTCATTTAATGACACAAAACATTCACATACCAAAAGCCAACATGTGCCTAAACTCAAAGAAGATCACATCCAGCCGTCAAAGAAATATACACTGATTACTTCAAACCTCAACATGAAGCAAATAAATAATTTGTATGCCAGAACCACATACAATTATTTATGCCACATAATACTTTTTATTAAAAAACATGCAATGATCAACTTAGCAATCAAGTCACCATAACTAAAATCAGAGAATCCAGTGCAATGAAAGTCGTTTGAAGTGTTGAAGGAAATTCAGACCATATCTCAGGGCAATACGAGGCACATGATCACAATTTCCTTCAACACTTCAAACGACTTTCACTGTATTCGTAGTCGGTCAAGAAAAGCCAGAATCATTTATGAAAATCTGAGGGTGATAATTTGTCCCTCCTTCACTTCCTTGCGGCAAAACCCATCTGGGCAGTGACCAATGACCCGGTGGCGTAGAAGAACATTAGTGAAGCACCCTTCACATACAAAGTGTCCACATGGAAGGACAGTGTTAATGGGCTCAGCTGTACACACTAAACACTGTGGAGTCTTGTTCCGGTCCCCGTTGGATGTTTGTTGGTTCGCTGTCTGTTGCTGAGTTGGTCCTTGCTGCAGGCTCGATGCTTGTTCTTGCTGGTGAATTGGTGCTTGTTGATGCACAGGCCCCTGCTGCAGGCTCGATGCTTGCTCTTGCTGGTGAATTGGTGCTTGTTGATGCACAGGCCCCTGCTGCTGATTGTTCTGGGCTTGATGCTGTTGTTGCTGCTGCATCATGAATGCATTCATTTGCTGCTGCTGCTGCATGGCCATGTATCTTTGCTGCCAATCATGGACCATATTAGCTCGACGCAATGCTTCCTCCTTGGTGGGTCTGCCCGGCTTCCTTCGTGGTAAGGTCGCACCCATCATGCCCATCTCCCATGGCAAAGCGTTTCCTAAAACAAGTCACAAAAAATCAAATTTAAAAATTGGTTAAGTATTATGGAGGATTGGAATTCAGATGAGAGAATCTCAATAGACAGATGTGCTTTGTTGCAAGGGAACATGTAAGAGAATGAAATGAAAAGTGTGGTCCCAAAGAAGCTTAAATTGATGACGTTTAAAAAGCAGTAAGCATGAGAGGTCAGGTCATGTTACTGATTTTCTGGGGTTTCGGCAAATTTAACGTACGCAGGATACAAATCGTACATGGACATTTTCTTATAAGAAATTTCAGATGAATCTCATACATAAAGGCGAGGAAAACTGCAATTTATAGGTCAATAGGGTAGCTAAACCCCATAACTGGCTCTTGCCAAACAAACAAACAAACAAACAAACAAACAGTTATTGTGCTTGAACACGAAGAAGAAAAAAACTGAAGGGGTAACGCATACTTACCATTCGAGCCAGCCATTGGCATGAAGGAGGCCCCTGGCATAAATGCCACTCCAGCACCAGAAGTTGAAGCCAGTGGGCTCATAAATGGCAAAGGACCAGGAGACGCTTGAGATGGTGACGGCATCTGAAAGAACTGCATTGGGGGGGGGAGTCGTCATGAAGGCAGCAGCTCCAGGCCCAGAGGTCGAAGCAGGTTGCATGTATGGCATCCCAGTGCGCGGTGGAGTCATGAACGCCGCAGCTCCAGCTCCAGCCCTAGATGAAGTTGAAGGCATGAAGGAGGCTGCAGCCCCAGCAGCAGGTTGAGATTGCGGCATCTGCATGTACGGCATCATGGTGGCAGGTGGATTCATGAACGCAGCAGCGCCAGCCCCAGATGAAGTTGAAGGCATGAAGGAGGCTGCAGCCCCAGCGGCAGGTTGAGATGGCGACATTTGCATGTGCGGCATCATGGTGGCAGGTTGATTCATGAACGCAGCAGCGCCAGCCCCAGATGAAGTCGAAGGCATGAGTGACACTGCAGCCACAGTGGCAGAGGAGGGCACCTGCGAGGTGGTCGTCACAAGGGGTGCTGGATCGTCCACAGCTTCTGCAACAAGTAAAGAGTAATTTGAGGAGGGGGAGGGGAAAGGGAGGCTCCTCTTTTTCCAAGCTCAACAAGTTTGTTTACGTTTTTTGACGACGAGCCAGCGCATTTGTTTGAGCAGTATTTTACATTTCGGAAAAGGTGTTCCATTTCAAGGAACACTCTTCATGGAACACCGTTGCCATAACGTAAAATATTGCCCACACAAATGCACTGGCTCGTCGGCAAAATACGTAAACAAAGCTTGGTAAAAAGTCTGATGGCTGCCGCCCGACGCTCAACAAGGGCATGTGCGTGCTCCAGTAAAGTGCGCCAATTTTCACTTTTAACCGTAAAAGCAGAGGATTAATTTTGGGGTCCAAGCTTTTGCAAGTCAAGTTTGAAAATAAAGGTATACAGTTGAGATGGCACACTTACACGCCGGGCGGTTCGGCTAGGCGTCCAGACCTACGCTACCCGACGCGTCAAAAATGGCGTCCATGGATTGAGCTTGAGTCATTCATTACATGGACACAAATAATAACGATCGCAGCAGAGCAACGGCAAAGAAGAAAATGATCACTTGTTAGGGCGTTGGAGAACTTTATTTAGCTCACGAGGTGGCTGGAGGTGGCTTCAAAATTGTCGCCCACCTGCTTGTCTAAAAGGGCGGGGGACGGCGAGACAGACTTACTGGGGACGGAGAGCATTGTCTCCGAATATCAAAATTTCATGACAGACGTATCGAGTGAAACATACCTTCCTCCAATCTGGACTGCATGACGAAGCAAACAAGAGAACCAAAGAGATCCAGAGAGAATGCTAAAAACTGCGGCAGCGCACGGGGCAGGGACCGGCAGCGACGGCGTCCAGTGCGAGAAAGAACCTCGCCGTCCCGGCGAGCTCAGCAACACCGTCGCAAACTCAAAGTTGCCACACTCGGCCAACTCAAAACTGCGAAATGGATAGAATTTTAACGACAAAACAAGAACTTTGGGCTGTCTTTTTCTGTTTGCATATTTTTTTAATGCTTAAAATCAACAGATTCGAAGATCACGGCCAAATCTTTTTACACTTGTGAAGATCTGATCTGCCAATAGCGCACGTTGGCCAGCCATACGCGCGTAGCAGACGACTCTACTGCAGTAAGAGATCAACTCACGTTGCAAGAAAGAATCAAAACGAACTCCCATTTAGCCCTTGTCCTGGCCTGGAACATTTGCTGAGCTCAGTCTGTTAAAAAAAAATAAGCCCTCCGCTGCCTTGTTTTGCTATGAAAGAAATCATTGTGTCTCTCCAAAGACTTCCCAGGAAGAGCAAATGACGTTAAAATGATCTCCTACTGAGCGATTTTTGGTCAATTTTGAATTTACCATTCATTTTGAGCAGATTTTGACTCCATGGGTTTGGAAATAGCAAAGGATTTAAGAGCTGTTAGTCTTGTGATAGACCTGAACTCAACTCTTTATTTATTTTCTTTATCAAGATCATTCATTCAATCATTCAGTAAGAGTTAATAATTTGTTCAAGTATGCGAAAAAAGAGAGCCTTAATTGATGAGACTCATTGCCCTTGCAAAAAGGAAAATATATGAAAAATATGTGGCAATATATGACTCTATACATGTTTCATACATTGTCAATATAATTGTATCTTGCTCAATATATTGCAAATTATCTTGCGCAACACGTTTTTTATATGTGGGGGTATATGTTGGTGCCCGATAATATATTGGGAATATATTGCCCAATATAATATTATCTTTGCAACATATATGTCTCAATATCTGACACAGCACCTGTCATGGTGCACTCCACCCCGATTCCCTCCACATGCATTCCCTGGCGTGGAATTAGGCAGAGTTAAGAGGGCGGAATTTTCAAGTAACTTTTCTGGAAACCTTGGCACTCGATGTTGAAAGGCGGCTATTTCTCAAGATCATTATATCTTGTAAAATATATTGACGCCACATATTCATCAGGGGAAAGGTTCTTTCCTATGCGTTTAAGTCTCCGGGAAATTTTGAGAAATCCTCTTAAACAAGTTAACTGGAACAGTTCGGAAATTTTAACCGTCTTATTTGGGTGTAGCGCGAAAAGTTCATGAAGGCTATTGATTCGGGAGCTCCATCGGAAGTCCAGGCAAAGCGACAATTGCATTCTTTTAAAATAGAAAAGGAAGTCGTTAGTAGACTTCATAGTGCTATTCGCACTACATTGCTTATATATGTATAGAGCAATGTATGAAATTTATATATTTTCCACATATTTCTTATATCGGAAAAGTATCTTGCTTAATTATCTTTTCCACATATTTCACCAATACAAGTTGAGCAACATATTTTGTCAATATAGTGGCCATATATTTTCCTTTTTGCAAGGGTGCCATCATGCATCGGACCTTGGCCTCTTTCTCTCCCAGGAACTTGGTCTTCTAAAACATGCAACAAGTACATGATTTTCTATTGATTTCCTTAGAGGTAAACTGAATCATCAAGACAGTACAGTTGTGTACAGATTGCTGAGAGAACAGACTTGTTGACAGTGGAGATGTTTTTTCTCACCTTTTCGTAACCCGTTAGTTTGCATTTGAGTTCCATAAGTTTTCCTCAACCTATGTATGGCAGGGTAATTTGTCTCCGAACGTTATTTCTTCAGGTAAATTTCAATTCCTCAAAACAGCCCCGTCACAATTAGTGGTGGCCTCCTTGAGAAATTTTTGGAAGATTGAAACTAGGTTTTGATTTATGAGAATGACTTTTCTAAATTTACGGAGAGCTTCTTTCTTTTTCTTTCAAGGAGGCAGAAAAAAATATTTGTTTTCATCTTGTTAACAAGATCACTCAGCAAATTTTTCAGTCTAACTTTACGGGTCAAATTCAATTAAACCATTATATTTTAACAAATTTGAATTGAAAAGAGGAAAAACTCTTAGGCCAAACAGAACTAAACAACATAAGATTCTCTTGCAGCATACGCTAAAGAAATAAGATTTATTGCACCTCACCATCTACTAAGTAAAAAGTAGCATCAAAATTTTACTTGAGTACACAACTTTGAAAAATAAACAATGCTTCTGAAATAACATGACAACTTGAAAAAGCACAAAGCCTCACCGAATAAAATAAGCTACAGAATATCACTAACAGTATTGTAGAGAAACTGCACTTTTGTGCTTGATGATAATGCAATACACTAGCTACAATGATGACAACATTATGCTTTGATGATTTTACGGGAATTAAGACAGGGAGCAAACCATGAAGTCTGAAAAATTAAAAACAATCTCAGCAAAGTGCTGAGCTTTTTCTTAGAACGGGCCGTAATTATACAAAGACATGAAAAGCTACTCAAGCTCTGAATCGTATGGTCACGTAGAAATCACATCAGTAAAATATTCTAAAAGATACCGCTGGAAACAAGTTGGAATGATCAGCACAAAGATGGTATGCCTAACCTACTTAGATTACATGAAGTTCCAATAACAAAGTTAATTCAAAGCTAGTCAAATAATAATGACAAGGAAAGGGTGCATCAGGGAGAGGCACATGAAAAAATAACATGAGAGACTGTCAGACACCAAGGCGCAGTCCAAAAATAAAAACGTATAAGATGAGACTTACAACATGCATAACAATTTTGACCAGAAAAAAATTTGATGGAATTGTAGTGTTCTGACACTTCGAGTGGTAAAGGGCGTAAAGGACGACAGAGAGTGAAGGATTGACTGGTTTATTAGGAGAACCGAACAGCTCGAGACCAGGCTACAGACTGTTAGCCGAGCCACAGGCGAGGCTCAACTTATAGGTTTGGCAACAATAGCGATGGAAGTGGAAGGGGAACTGAGGTGGGAGTATCAATAGTGGAACCTTGGCCAAGGTTGTAGCGCTATGCCAGAGAAAGGAAGAAGAGGATAAATAAAAAGTAGAACTGACACTTGTTGATGTAGCTTTCAAACTGCTAATTCATTACACCACTCCCCCTTTTAAAGAAAATACTTTTCCACCTTTCACCATAAAATCACATTAAGTTCCTACTTCAAATGATCTGTTGCCAAAACCTTCACACTATAACACTTCATGAATTATTTAACTCGTTCAAAGCTGTAAACCTATTCTCGTCTAGGCCCATCAGACTCAAGATAAGGTTGTCCAGACCTTTCTTGACACGCCATCAACGATCAAACAAAAACTTGATCCTCCTGTGGATTGGTTCAACAGCGACTCTCATGGCACGTCCAAAAACTAGTTAGGGACGCCATCCTGAGGTACAACCGTTTAGCCTGATCAACACAACTACTGCTAAAACTAAATATAGAAAATTGATTAATTCGTTGATCTGAGCTTCAAGTTCTGGGTTCTCGTAGACTCTGGTAGACTCTTGTACACAAATCTCCGGACGATTCTTACAGACAAATTTCTCCTGTAACACACATAAACACTGCGCACAGACTTTTTGCCTCCTATTCCCCCCTAACTAAAGCAATGGGGTTTTCCTTGGTGTTGCAAACCTGACTAGCTAAATCCTATCTAAAACACCATTGTTAATCTAGGAAGACTAATTAACACTATATGGTTGGGAAACTTAACTGTTACTCTAACTGATGAATGGCTCGGAGGACATGCTGCTGGACGGTCTCTGGAGTACTGGACGCATCCACGACTGCATGTAGAGCTGGTTCGTTGTCCATCCAGTTCTCCAAAACTGTGTGCAAACCTTGGATGTAATCCTTGGACAAAGTATTTTCCTCTTTGCGAGCCCTTGTTTGAATACGTTGAAAAGCTGTTTCTGGAGTCCCTCGAAGATAGATATGATGTTCCTTACGTTGAAACTGGGCTGTCGTGGACTTACACATTTCTTGGAGTAATACATACTGCTCTTTGTTGATCATATTTGCTTCTCTTTGCATTTGAACAAACATTTTAACCACACTATGTAATGAGCGTTCTGCTACTACTACAGGAGCACTGCCTTGCATGAATTTCAACTGGGTTTGCCATGATGTAAACAAAACCATCGACTGAAACGTATACGCCCACTTTTCCATGTCTTTCGAGTACAAGTCCAAGAAATTAATTCCATGAAAATTAGTCCACAGCGAAACTGGTTCTTGAACAACTGGATAGCCATGTTCTTGAAGCGTCGTCAGCAGGGTAGATTTTCCAATTCCGATGTTGCCTTCTATGTAGACTACCGTCGGTGATTTTGGACGCGTCGCTTGTTTCATGGTGGTACTCCTGGATTGACGACCGCACCAAGCTCGGAACATGTTTGCTCGTGTCGAAGTCTGATCGCGAACTGACTGCTGGCGTTGTGCGTGACATTTTCGTCCGCGTATTTTTCTTTGCCATCACGTACTGGCCGTCTGCATCCGCACTCGACTTGATCGGATTGCATGAATGGCCATTGGTTGACTGCTTGGCCTGGCAGCACGTCCACGACTCTTTAGGTCGTTTTGCTGCCCCAGGCTACCCTGTTACAATAGTCTAGTGGTTACGAGATTTGGTCACTGACTCAAAGGTGGATGGTTCAAACCTCATGTCTCAAAACATCACTCAATGGTGGATTCCTCGGAATGAGAGACATTTGATAATGTCAGGCAGTGAGGACACAATGCCCCGACGGACCAGTACTCCAAGCGAGATATTGGTCGCTATACTACCGAAGGTGTACGGTGGACGTAAAGCAGCCATCTATGGATTTCATTGCTTCCTGCTTCGTCCCTACTGTCACCATAAACTGCAATGGCGGCTTGTTGTTCTCCCAATGTTGTCCCATGTTGGGTCCCATGTTGGGTCCTATGTTGGGTCTTCATCCAAAGGAGAAGTCTCCACTGGGCAGTTATCAAGCCTTGAAACCACTTGTAACCTTTTTGTTGGAAGTATATCGGCCAGACTTGCGTGTCTCTTGTCGTCTGATGCAGCGACGTGGTGGGGGTAACGCGACTCTTATGGGAGTTCGACGCGTCAGACCACCCTGTTACAATGGTCTGGTGGTCAAGACGACTGATGTCGGCCTCGATGGCGGTGGTTCGACTCCCACTTAACTCTCAACTTCATTTCAAATATTGAGCATCTCTTAAAAAGTAGTCATATCTGTCCGTTGATTGGGAGTGTTCCGTCAGCCGGAATGTCTTCGGACATGACTGGTACATCACCATTAACTCTTCCTGTCTAAGCCCTGGGCAGCAACAGGTTTCGGTGTCTGGAAGACGAATTAGGGGGTCGGGGTAGCGCCTAAACGGCCTGCTGCCCTCTTCTGGGACGTAAGCTCCTAGACCTGCTACGGCGGGCCCCATGTCCACGCCTGTTGGCTACACCAGTAACTTGACAGACCAATTGTAATAATTTTTCAACATTTTTCTGAGTTCTGTTTGGTATGTTATCTTGTGAGTCGATTGACACCTGATGCTTCCTCTGAGTGTCTTGGCCGCTTGTTGCGCCGACTGGTGGTGGTGGATAAAAGCTCCATTAGTACCAACTTGTACCGCTCCACGTTCTTCCATTAACCGTGCCTTTTCTCTCTTGCTGTCTTGTTGTGGACTTTAAAACCCTTATTGTTTTATATTTGTCACCTTTGAACCTCTCTTTTGACATAACCTTTGACTTTGATTCCTCTTTCCGAAATAAACGCGCGCTGTATTTGAACACTTCCTGTAGAATTTATTAGTTGGTCAAGCTGATTTTGTGTTTCCTTGTCGCTCTTGTATACATCGCCATCTTGCTTTGTCTCTCCGTTCGCGCTTGTGTCCGGCTGGTTCACTTCACTTTTATTTTGTGATTCTTGTGATTCTGTGCTCAATAGTTAATCATGGGCGTTATCAACCGCTCCCGAGATACCTTGGTCGCCCCTGAATGTGTCAAAGGCTACTATTGCCTTACTGGACCTGATCACGGACCTATTTTTACAGTAAGTCCCAAAGTCTTCAAGTTTTCAAGTCTTCAAGTCTTCATATTTTGTTATCATTATTATTATTATTATTATTATTATTATTATTATTATTATTATTATTATTATTATTATTATTATTAGTAGTAGTACCACTATTTTCTCTAGATTCATTTGACCTGTGCTGAGTGGGGAAACTCCAACCCCTCAATTCTCAGAAATAGTCGCTTCAACCAATGGGCCATTTTTGGCGGTCGTAACGGGTATCCTGAGCATTTTGCTCACTTCCCCTCATCCTCCGCCATAAACCTTAACCCTGTTGATTGGGAATGTTGGTCTGTATTTATTTAATTCATCATTTTTTTTTTATTTTTTTTTTATTCATTCAGTACCCTCACTTTCTTTTCTTCTCAATTCTCAGCTTCTACGGGTTTAATCCTAACTGCTTGGGCCGGTATGTGCTTCATACCACCCAGTGTTCTTTCCTGTGTTCAGCCAGAGGTGGTCAAACAAATCCTCCTGTATTTCGCCGTTTTTCTGGGGTTGATCCTCTATCTAGTTTGAGTTCGATGTTTCCCCCTTTGTCCGTTCCTGTTGTTGTTGTTGACGCCTTTGAAGAGGCTTTGCAGGACGTTGAACGAGTTTAAGTTTTTATAGTTTATTTTTATGTTGGTCTTTCCTGGTTTATCTCATGTTCCCTTTTCATTCCTTATTCTCACTCCTTCCTCTTAGTCTCCAATTCTCTCTCATCTTCTATTTCCTTTTTCCTGGTTCCTCTTTGTTAATGTAAATAAACCATATTCATACCCATATTGCATCTTGTCCTTTGTGTATTTTAACCTGCTCATGTATATCATATTGACAGGGTGTAGGGTAGTCACACTCATCTGTTTCTTTTAGCTTCTCATTCTTTTGTCTTGCCTTTGTTGTCTTTACTTGTTGTTGTCTTGCTTGTCCTTGCTCATCACAAAACTCGACTGGTTTCCTCTTTTGAAACTTTTCGGTATAATTCTATCACCGTCATGTCTCACTCTCGCATCATTACTCGAGATCAATGTCTTGTGGGAAAAATTGGACAAATCAAACTGCCAGGGCCTCGGCGTACTTATAACGTGAGTAATTAATAAGCTCAGAGGGAAGGACCTGGGCCCCATTCCGTGTTCGTGAGCCCCCAAATCCTGTCTGATTTAGGCTCACATTGAATGCTGCCAATGGACTGTAGATCTGCCCGACTCCATTCCCGGCGTCAATCAATGGATGATTGTGAACAACGGGGCCTCCCAAATTCATGAAGTGGTGGAGTTGGCGTTCAACATCCATCCGGACGTGCTTCGTTGCCGGTTCTGGGGGATTAACCCCAATTGCCCACGCCGTGAGCTTGGCGTAATTTCCACTTGCAATGATTGCCCAATCCGTGCCACTCGTATGCGCGGCGACTTCTCATCTGATTTTGGTCCTTCTATCCTCTGTTCTTCACGTTTTTGATTCCTTTCCCTTTTTATAACATTTTATTAAATTCATTATTTTGTTCCTTGAAGTTGTCATTCTGTGACAGTTGGTAACATCCACTGCCTTTTAAATTTTCATTGTAGTGGGTTAGAGAGTAGTTAGTCAACACACTAACACTTTTCTTGGGTTATACTTTTGAAACGTTGTGAAACACTTTCCAATTCCCTTCCCCCTTTACACCACAACAACTCCAGTCTTATATTTGGTGAGTACCATTTAAATGTCAAGTTGTCATTTAATTAATTGCCCAAAACGTTCAAACTGTTTTCCGTGTACACTTTTGACTTCCGTGGTATCTGCGTCACAGCGCTATTTGCACTACAGACTCAGAATCATTGTTTTGTTACCAAGTGTTGTGATGATTTTCACATCACAATTTAATTTTTAGAAGTTCTTCTTTGTCAGTGTTATGACCTAGAGTGCAAGTGTTGTGAAACACAAAAGCTCAACAAGGGACTTGACCCACAAGCAGGCTGACTTTGTGTTTTGTTTGTGTAGAAATTACTCGACTCAGTCTAGGACAGGTCCATGAGTATTCCTCTAACCAATGTGCATTTGTCACTTGTGAACCATGGAAATCAGAACTGTCAAGGAAAACAATTGCATTCAATTAATATTTTATTACAAATAACAAGGTGGGGGCACTATACATTGATTAAGGTTATCAAAAGTTCACGACCAAAAGGTCCTAACCTTTCTATTTAAAACATATTTACAATGGGCTTTAGAAATTACTGGAAGTTACTGAAATTACTTACTGAAAGTGTTCACTTGGTTTCAAGTTCCTAACCCTAACTTTTTACAGGTTATCACTCTTGGATGCACATTTCCCACCAAGTTGGTCGGGAAGACAGTTCATCGAGTTCTTGGACCAACGCTAACGGAGGCAACGGAGGTGGGACTGGAACCAGCGGCAGTATTTCTTTGCGTTGAGCTTCTGGCGTGCGCTTCCAAATTTCAGTTGGCGTCACCACATTCAGTCGTAAGTCCTTTGCCAATTTCTTGAGTTGTTTCCTAGACGCATTCTGGCAATCCCTCTTCTCATGCTTACGCGATCCACACCTCCAGCATCGGATTGTCCTTTTTGCTGGTTTTTCAATGGACTTGTTTATCTTGTCCACAGGCTTTTCTTGAGGCTTTTGATGACAAGTTTGGACTCCGGATGTTTGGATCCAGCACTAACCTCACTTGTGAGCAGCTGATCCATGGCTGCGATCAAGTCTGCATCTTCTCCGAGTAGTTCTGCTTCATCGCCGTCTGGCAATGTTGTCTCTGGCTCGTCGTATTGCAACAGTGCATCCTCAAGCGAATCTCGATGTGCTTTCTGTTTCACTCTCTCTTCACATTGTAGCTTCAAAATTCTCCGCTTTTCGGCTTCCCTTTTCTGCATGGCTTGGCGTCTTAGTTTGGCTTCATGGTGTCCTTTTTCCAGTTTTTGCTTGCGCTGTTCTTCCTCTCTTTCTTGGGCATGTTTGGCCTCTAACTCCAACCGCTGTTTCTCCTCATACCTTTTCTGCATTTTGGCTTTTAAGGCTGCGTAGTCCACTTCTGGTAGGGCCGCCTTAACCTTTGAAGTCTGTCGTGGACTAGGACCTGTTTCTTTCTTGCAGATCTTGCTTTTTCTGACCATATCCAGTACTTTTCCTTGTTCTGCTTTTTCTGGCTCTACTTTCCTCTTGGGAATTTTGTACTTTTCAAAGAAAGCATCAATTCTCTGCTCACTCATTTTGCAAACTTCAGACTAGACTAACTGGTATCTAGGGTGGTTTGTTGAGCACAGTAGTTTGGCACAGTACTTATTGTTGCCATGGGTTACTTGAGAGGCGCCTTGTTCCAAGACACCGTGTACTTCTTTTCTTTCAGGAACAGTTCATCATCTGATTCTTCTGTTCCAGTATAGGAGAGCCATGCCCCGATGTCATCCTCTCCTGGTTTTGGACGTGGAGTTAGTCTGTCCATGTGGACCAGTTGGATGTCTGAGGGCTTTGCATCATTTTGAATTCTGGCATCACAGTCGTTCAATATTGTGAGTATTGTGTATGGACCTTCCCACTCAATATGTAATTTCTTTGATGTCTCATTTACTCTTAATGCTTTATTATATAGGAAAGCCTTGTCGCCTTCTTTGAATGGACACAGAGCAGCATTTCTGTCATAATAATGCTTCATGCGTACTGCAGCCTCAGCTCTGATTTTCCTGACTTCTTCATGGATTTTGTACAAGGCATTTCTGACAGCCCATGGATAGTTTTCTCCGATGTCAGGCATCTGAGGTGGTGGTCCTTGCTGCATATGCAATGGTGTCCTCATAGGAGCTCCAAACATTATCTCATAAGGTGAGAACTTGTGTGTGGAATGAGGTAAACTTCTGTATGCTTGTGCAATAAATGGGAGATATTCTGCCCAAGCATGATGTGCTCCGTCACACAACAGTTTTAAATTCTGTTTCAGTGTCCTCACCCATCTCTCAGCTTTTCCATTGGCCGATGGATGATAAGCTGTTGTTCTGGTTTTCCTGATATGGTATAACGCCATAATTTCATGAAACAGCTCAGACTCGAATATTTGAGCTTTGTCTGTCAGGAGAGACAAAGGCGCTCCATACACTGAAAAGACATGAGTGATCAGGGCTCTCGCTACTTCTTGTGCTTGTTGTGTTTTTAAAGGGACTAGCACTGGCCATCCAGACAGTGCCTCCACTGCTACCAACACATACTTAAACCCGTCTTTTGTTACAGGGTATGGTCCAGCTGTGTCGACATGCCATCTTCCATGCAACACTCCATCGTGGAATATTTTGAGAGGGACCTTCACTTTTTGAAGGGGTCCTTTAGCTCTTAAACATGTGGTGCAACTGGCAACCATTTCCGCCACATCATTGTACATTCCTGGCCACCAGAAGTAACGTTTTAACGTTGCCAATGTTTTTCCAACACCAAAGTGGTTAGTTTGACCCAATTGAGTATGGTATGCCTGCATAGTTCTTTTCACATGTTTTCGTGGCAATACTAACACTGTTTGTGTTTTTGCAGGATCCCCAGATGGATGCTCTACTTTCTTGTATAGCAAGTGGTCTTCAATGATCAAGGACTTGAACTTATGCCACAGTGTTCTGGTATGTTGCCCATACTCAGACACTTCTTGGAAATGCGGTCTGTGCCCTTCTTCCACTGCTATATATATTGGCATAATTTCTTCGTCCAGCTTCTGATCCTGCACCATTGTCATGCTTGACACCCCTTCAGGTACTACAGTTGTCCAATTTGCCAATATTTCTTCTGGAGTAGCATTTATTGACATGCGGTCTTCCACTTCACAAAGTTTGCAGTGAACATCGCAGGTTTTCCAATGTACATTTGTTTCAGGCTCAAAGTGGTACATATAGATTCTTAGTGCCAAGTCTCCGAACACTTTGTGCAGCATATTAATTAATGTGGTCAACTGCATCTTATCGAGTCCACAAGAGAACTCAGGCATGCTAATAGCTGGTACATTGTACTTGATAACCCACATTCTGAGGTTTATCAGTGCCTGTTCCACTTCTTCAGGGGTAGGTTTGTCATAGTGCTTGACCTAAGTGATCACATTTACTATGCACCGTCCATGACTATGCGAAATCACTAACCCTGGACATCCTCTGTCCTTTTGTTTCAGGAAATCCTTTTTAACCTTGTACCGGGTCTCCAGATCAAAAGCTAGCCCTTTTCCAAACTTTCCATCGTGACTTACTGCATGACACAACGGAATGGATAGGGGACTGTTGAAGATATTGTCATACACATGGAACATTTCAAAGTTTTTGGACGAAGGTAGGGTATCGAGCTCTAAAAGTTTGTCCATGTCTATGAAATTTAGAGAAGCTGTGTCCCGCTCTTCTAATCGTGCACATTTCTTGCAGTTTGCTGTACAAGGTCGTGCAGGTCTTCTGCTGAGGGCATCCGCATGACCAATGTTAATGCCTCGTTCATGTACTACTTCAAACTTGTATGGAGCTAGACGCTCTAACCAGCGTGCCAGTCGTCCAGTGGGATTTTTGAAATTTCTCAACCACTGTAATGCTGCATGATCAGACTTGACTAGGAAAGGTGCTCCTGCCAAGTAATGGTGGAAAGCTTTGATGGCTTCCACTAGTGCCAGCAACTCTCGATGTGTGGCACAGTAATTTCGCTGAGCTTGATTTAGTAACTTGGACCAAAAGGAAATGGTGACTTCTTGACCATCTTGTTCCTGGGTGAGTACCGCCCCTAGCCCAGTTAAACTGGCGTCACATGTTACGGTGAATTGGCCTTTTTCCACGTTTGGTGTCCCCAATATTGGTGGAGAAACTAGCTTTTGTTTTATTTGCTCAAAAGCTGCTTGACATTGTGGTGACCATTCAAATGGTACACCTTGTTTCATCAGAGCAAATATTGGCGTTGCAATGGTTGCTAAATGTGGCACATATTTTGCATAATACTGTACGAGGCCTAGCCATGACCTTACTTCTTTGACATCCTTTGGTGCCGGCCAATGAGTGATTTGATGAATCTTTTTCTTATCCACTCTTATTCCTTTTTCAGACAAGATATGGCCCAAGAATGATACTTCAGTCTGAAATAATTCACACTTTTTGGCTTTTAGTAAGAATCCGCCGGCTCTTACTCTGTTGAAGAATGCTATCAGCCTTTCAAGCATTTGTTCAACTGTGTCTCCAGCTATACAGACATCATCTATGTACACAGCCACTGTGTCACCCAGGTCATTTTCTGGCTTTTTGACCTCTGCTGGTGTTACTAGTCGGTCCGTGACATACTGGAACGCTCCTGGCGCTGCTGACAAACCAAAACCCATTCGTGTATACTCATATTGCCTGCTTGGTAATGCCAAATCTTCAGGTAAGATTATTGCAGTCTTAGGCTGATCATCTGGATGTACTACCAAATTATGGTATCCGTGGGCCAAATCTGCACAATGGTACCACTTTTTCCCAGCTAAATGTTGTAATAATTCTTGTGTTCTAGGAATTGGAGCTGCTGGTACCCTTGTGATGGCATTCAGAGCTCTGTAATCCACACAGACTCTTACTTCGCCTGTCTTCTTTGGAACACACAGAATTGGAGAAGCCCAGGCTGACTGGCTTGGTTTGATAGCGCCCATTTTGAGATACTTTAAAAATGTTTCTCTGACTTCTTTTCTATAGTGCAGTGGCACAGGTCTTGCATTTTGCTTTATTGGTGGGTGGTCTCCAGTGTCAATTCTAAACCGGAGCCACGGACACGTTCCAAAGGTATAGTTGTCTGTTGCAAAAACATCATGATGTGTCTTCAAAATGTTTTCTAATTTCTCTCTTTGTTCTGGACTCAGATTTTTACTACTCTTTTCCAAAAGTTGCTGTAAGTCTTCTGGTAATTTGTCCAGTGGTGGCTTCTTTGGAACTGTATTGATTTCCGCACCATAATGTGGAGCTACTTCATGTTCTATCCATGCAGCTCCACACGCCACACAGATGACAGACCTCAACTATTTCTTCCTCCTCCTCCTCCTCTTCAAGAAGAGTAGGCTCGTCATCTGGTTGCATGTCACCCAGAAAATTAGGACTGAGCTCTTCATCATCATCTTCATTCATGCCACTGAATTTCAAAGGATGTACCAAAAATACTTCACCAACAATGGTATATTTGGGTATCTCAACACACTTGGACCCAAAATTTTCCATTGTGACTGTTAGTGGAGCTGTCACGCATGGAACCATTCCAGACTGGACCAACACTGATGCAGGTAACCTTGAGATTTTATTTTCTGCAAATTTATTATTGGTAAAGAGTCCCGTTCTGATTGTACTTTTCTCCAGGTTCAACACTTGCTCTGGCTGGATACCTTGGCTCTGCTGGCCCCTTGACTCAGGTTTCACATTTTCCTGGTCCTTCATGTTGAGACGACCAGGAGGCGAGGCAACTTTTGGTTCAGAATTTAGTGTCGATGTGGACAGCACCTTCACCTCGTCCTGTTCCTTAGTTACCACGTCTCCCTGTCTCACCCATGCGCTGGCCTTTCCCAGCTCATCAGCCTTTAAATCCGTTTCCAGTTTTGTCTCCAATTGTCGTTCCAATCCTGGTCTTAACAGAGTCCTCTGATTTGCTCTGACCACAAAGTACAATGATCCATCATCAAACTTGCCTTTGGTTGGCGACTTCCGTATTTTGAACGGTACTCTTTCTTGCCCTCCAAACTGGGCGTATCTGCCTTTTGCGCAGATTCTTACATCATGATCTTCCATAAAGTCATATCCAATTAAATTTTCATCAATATCTGCTTCGTATGTCATACAGGAATATGTTTTTCCTTTGATTTTAAAATCCGTCTGGACTGGTCCATACAGTGTAGCTCTGTGAGATGTTGCACTTTTCATTCTTAACTTTGCTGGTGGTAAGTCCATTCTGGTTCGTTTCAGGACTGTGATTTGAGCTCCTGTGTCTAAAAGAGCTTCTGTTTGTTTTCCCAGAATTTCACATTTCACGAATGGTGCAACTCGTACTCTAGGCTTGTCTGTACAAGACATGCAAACATCACAATCCTCTTTTTCTTCAATTATTTGGTTTAGGACTTTACTGGTACAGTCTTTCAATGCTTTGACCATACAGTCAGTTTCCATACTTTGTTTACACTTTTTAAGTTTAGGTTTTACTCCAGCATTTTCATTCGTTCTTTTCTTTGCAGGTTTCTTTTCTGGTGTTGTCGGAGTTACTTCTGGCTTCACTTGAAGCACTCTTCCTTCTTCTGGTACCCGGCTTCCCTCCGACTGGATGGGTACCTTCTTCAGTTTCCCTGGTCCTGACCGTTATTCTGTTGGGGAGCAGTAGGAACATAAGGTATCTGCTGTTGCCTCTGATTCTGGCGTTGACCTTGGTATCCTTGCTGCTGGCCTTGTTGAGAACCTTGAGCAGCCTGGATTTGTGCCAGGTTTGGCCAAGGGAGAGCTCGTTGGCCTCCCAGATCTTGGAATTGGTAGTATGCCAATGCTGTACGCAAGGCATCTGGTGGGAAATTGAAATTGATCCGTCCACGCCCACAACCTCCATTACCTTCTTCACGTAGGCGATTTCTGCAGTCCTTCCACAGATGTCCTGGCTTCTGGCAATAATTACAGGTACGTGTTGTACCGCCATTGTAGTACCCTCGGCCTCCTCTGTTGCTGGGGCCATTTGGGCAGTTGGCTGCAAAATGTCCTGGTTGTTTGCAGGTATGACATGTACCATTTTGGACATTTCCAGCATTTCCTCCTCGGCCTCCTCTTCCTCGGCCACGACCGAACCCACGTGGACGGCCTCGAGGACGCCCACGATGTACTGTCTGCGTTCCGGATCCTTGAGCAACTTGACTTCCTTCAGCGAGCTGGTTTACGCTAGCCTCTGCTGTATCCTTTGAACCAGCATCAATTTCCGCCATACGTACTCTCTTTACTGGTCTTTCTCCAGACAGCAATAATCCTCTGTTCAAATTCTTTACAGCGTCTGCTAGTGTGTCGCTTGGTGCATAAGCTAGCCTTTCAGCTGCATTGCTGTCATTCAACCCTTTTACAAAAGCTGTGACGAGTGCTTCCTGCAGGTCCTCTTCATTGTGTGTGACCATGTACTTTCTGCCCACATGCTCCACTTGTAGTGCAAAGTCTTCTACTTTCTGATCTGCACCTTGCTTGAGAGTTTCAAAATCTCGCTTTCTCTGCCACAGGGACGTCACTGTGCTGAAAGTTTTTAGCAACAGTGTATCCAGTTCCTGGAAAGTAGGAAGCTTTTTCTGCTGTTCCAACATGGGTAGCACCATCAACGCCTTTCCTCGTAGTGCTGACACTAGCTTTTCGCCTTTCTCTTCTTCTGTTAGTTTGGCTGTCATAGTGCGAAACTGAGACCTCCACAATGTGTAGCACCGCTCTCCATCATATTCTGGGACTTTAATGCTTTCAATGCTAGGAGCTGCTCGCTGTTGCTGTTCTGGCTGTCTTTCCTGCTGTCCTTGCTGCAGCTGCTGAATTTGCTGCTGTTGCTGTGTAAACATTTGTGCCATGATATCTATCAGAGGTTGCATTGCTTGAAACCCTGGTCTAACTCTTTGACCTGGTGCCTCGCGACCTTGCTCGTTCTGCTCATCGTCGTAGTCATCTTCTTCATCGTCTGCTTCCTCGTCTGTGTGAGCTTGACGTGGTCGCAGTACACGCGCATGACCTCTCGCTGCTCCCCGGCCTCTGCCTCTGCCTCTGCCTCGTCCGCGACCTCTGCCGCGTCCACGACCTCTAGCAACTGGTGGTGGGTCTGCGTCTCCTTCACCTCCAGATTGCTGAACCTCCTCTACATCAAAACCTTCAAACCCAGGACGCCCAACACGGCCTGGTTGAGGCGGGCGCAGCTGCACAACTGCATCAGGCTGTTGAGGCGGCTGGTCATTTGCAGGGCCTGCTTGCTCCCCGTCCTGTTCAATGGGATGAACCAACGGACCTATATGCTAAGGGGTATTGAAAAACACGATTTTTCGAAATTCATACCGGCGCAAGCGGAAAATTGTTCTTTTATCTATGTAATTAGCGTGGACAAAAACTGAGACCGATCAAATAATATTTAGGGGTCGCCAATGTTTTTCGAAGGTCCAATTTCGACCCTGTTTTGCTGAAATCGGACTATTATCGTGTTCTGCTTTCCAGAGGAACCGGAACGAGACCGAGCACCGTGGACCCGATTGTTTCTCCTTCTACTAAGTAGGACGAGTCCAACGAGACCTCTTGGGGTCCGATCGGACCTCTCTGGGCAAATTTGTAGCGTCGTTTTCGTTCAAAAAAAAGGGTTTTATTCACATTTTGCAAGTTTGGAATTTTGTATCTGGATTATGGCTGCAAAGAAATATGTGACCTCAACGCAATTATATAGAAAAATGTCTCAGCTTTCCAATGCCGTGTCTGGAAATGCTTTCCGACCTTTCGTTTAGGAGATACAGCCGCTGAATGAGTAACATGTCAGTCAAAATGACAGTAAAATTCAAGTTTTTTGGTTCATTACAGGTAGTTGTAGGGCATCAGGGTACATTGGCGTTAGCTAGATGAAGAAAATATTTCAAAATGTTTAAATTTATTTTTAGAAACTTTCATAAGATGTTTTCCCACAAGAGAAATTTCATGTTGAATTAGTTGAAATGCCATCAAAAGAATCCAAAGAGAAAATTACAAACGTTTTTATCATTTAAGACGTTTGTTCATCTCAAATGGCATTTCAACTAATTCAACATGAAATTTCTCTTGTAGGAAAACATCTTATGTAAGTTTCTAAACATAAATTTAAACATTTTGAAATATTTTCTTTATCTAGCTAACGCCAATGTACCCTGATGCCCTACAACTACCTGTAATGAACCAAAAAACACGAATTTTACTGTCATTTTGACTGACATGTAGAGATGTGCGAATCAAGAATTTTCCCTTCGAATCGAATTGAATCGAATCAGTTTAAAAAATGCTCGAATCGAATCGAATCTGGAACATTTTTCCCGAATCGAATCGAATCGAACTTTTACCTTCTATTTTTCGAATCGAATCCGAATCTAAGCCTAAAATGCCAAGATTCTGCCCCATCGTTGAAATACATGCATTAAAAGATATACTTTTTGAAGTTGAGGTGAGGTTTATGGAGTAAATGCAATGGAACCAAAATGAGCGGAACACATCAGTCACAGCTTTAATTTAACCATAAGGTAATATCACAAAAAATGATTAGAATACTGAGATAAATAAAATGAGAAAATTACTTGTGCAAGAATCGAGGCGCTATGAGAAACTTGCAGGGAGAATGAGTGGCGCGTGATTCAACGCTGCGGCGGAAATGATCGACGATTCGAAGGCGAACTACATCCGATTCGAATTGTTCGAATAGTTCGGATTTTTAGCGGCTGGTCCGTCAGCGAATCGAATCGAATCGAGGCCGATTCGATTCGATTCGGTTTCGAACTATTAGCACATCTCTACTGACATGTTACTCATTCAGCGGCTGTATCTCCTAAACGAAAGGTCGGAAAGCATTTCCAGACACGGCATTGGAAAGCTGAGACATTTTTCTATATAATTGCGTTGAGGTCACATATTTCTTTGCAGCCATAATCCAGATACAAAATTCCAAACTTGCAAAATGTGAATAAAACCCTTTTTTTGAACGAAAACGACGCTACAAATTTGCCCAGAGAGGTCCGATCGGACCCCAAGAGGTCTCGTTGGACTCGTCCTACTTAGTAGAAGGAGAAACAATCGGGTCCACGGTGCTCGGTCTCGTTCCGGTTCCTCTGGAAAGCAGAACACGATAATAGTCCGATTTCAGCAAAACAGGGTCGAAATTGGACCTTCGAAAAACATTGGCGACCCCTAAATATTATTTGATCGGTCTCAGTTTTTGTCCACGCTAATTACATAGATAAAAGAACAATTTTCCGCTTGCGCCGGTATGAATTTCGAAAAATCGTGTTTTTCAATACCCCTTACTATATGCGGGTCGAAGAAATCACGTGCACGACGTCGAAATGGTTCCATAATATAACTGCTTTTCTCCGAACCTGGTGTTGTTATTCCTGTAACTCCTTGTACCTACCAACGGTTTCTAGCCTGAGTTACCTCGGCTTTCAGTCACCGTTCAATCACTCTGTGGATTAACAGCGCGTTTCCGGCTTTCGTTAATGCACCCGTTTACTCGTTGCCAAAGCAGCACCCATGGGCTTTCACCTCAAAAGTAGCTCGACCTCGGCTTTCGCTCTCAGCAGCACCAATTAGGGCTTTCACGTGTTATTGACACGCAGCACCGCCTTGGGCTTTCACTTAAAGCAGCACGTACTCGGCTTTCACCTTTTTAGCAGCACCGTTGGGCTTTCGCTCTTTCAACCTCTTTCAGACTGCCTACCGATCAGCACACAAAGGGCTTTCAATCGGTCGACCCAAACGCTCAGTGAAATGTAGGATTGCACGAACTGGTAGTGGCTTACACTCCGTAAGGAATAGCACGACTATTCAGTAGGGCAGCTCCCTCCTTACACTTCCTATTAGGTCACTAACTGACCTGTGTACCTACGCACACTCACACTCGTACACGTACTCTCTCGTCCTCAAAAACGTAGGCAAAACCCACGCTATGTCGCCAGTTAAACCGCTGTCACCACTTGTAGTGTTCTGACACTTCGAGTGGTAAAGGGCGTAAAGGACGACAGAGAGTGAAGGATTGACTGGTTTATTAGGAGAACCGAACAGCTCGAGACCAGGCTACAGACTGTTAGCCGAGCCACAGGCGAGGCTCAACTTATAGGTTTGGCAACAATAGCGATGGAAGTGGAAGGGGAACTGAGGTGGGAGTATCAATAGTGGAACCTTGGCCAAGGTGGTAGCGCTATGCCAGAGAAAGGAAGAAGAGGATAAATAAAAAGTAGAACTGACAATGGTTGATGTAGCTTTCAAACTGCTAATTCATTACAGAATCCTGCATGCAAATTCAATTTAGTTGTGAACTCAAAGGAAGTGTTGTTAAATGTTGAAGCAGGGATCAAAAACATGATGTTATTTGAATGAGAATTCATAATACACAGGAATGACACAGGCGGCTTCCATCTAAGTAGGAAAACACATGTTATATAACATCATACAAAACAAGTATCACCTCACAGCTGCAAATTATCATTAACTACATTTTCAACAGAGTAACATGCAGCAAACAAAAAATTCAAAATCTGAAAATCTGAGGGATCTTGAAGTAGCTGGGTGGTGAGTTGCTGAATGTAAAGATCATTTGAAACAGCTGCCACAGTTCTATGGCGACTGGGGATGAGTCCCAATGACAGACTGTAAATATCATCAATCATAGAATCTTCAAAATTTTTCAATTTTCCTGAAACATAACACTAGAATTAACTTCTTGCAGTCAGACATTTTTAAATTAATCTTTTCATAGATTATTAGGTCACAAGAATACTAACCAAGGAAATGATAGATGTTAGGATGGTGCACACCAAATCGCCGTTTCATCATGCCATTGTTAGATTCGCTAAGAGAAAAAACACAACAGTACAACTACACCATTCAAGAAAATGGTCTGAGGAAATGAATTACATTTTCTTTATGTCCTACAAGTTTCTTACCTTGCATTGTTTGTCCGATGATCACTTCCAGAGACACTGAGGGTAGCTCCTCTATTTATGTGACAGAGCCATTCATCCAGAATATAGGCAAGAAAAGGCCGAACAACAGCGTACAGAAGTGGATGAAATGTATCTAAAGCTAACTCACCAATTATGTTCAATCCCCTGTGAAGGAAATCACTGGGCAAGAGAGGTAAACTGCAGCAGAGCCTTACAACCATTTGGACCTCAAGAGCTTGGATAAATGGGACTCCTATATTGGTTCTTGCATACTTGGACATAGCCTGAGGAATTTGGGAGAACAGGGCACTTAAATGCAGTTTCAACCAGAAGCTGTAGAATTCATAAGTCTGAACATTTTAAACTGGAGGTGTCTACTGAAAATCTTACTTTCTTCAAACAAGTCCAACTATCAAAATACATTGTGAATAAAAAGAATTATACGGTCAAGAGCAGAAAGCAAAGTTAGAAGGAGAATGCCTTGACCTTTACTCAGTCAGAGGTCTATTGTGCCAATTTAGGCCTAACCTTTAGCAATGATTACTAAGAAAGACACAGGAATCATAAACCCCATTACAGGCAGTGTTTTTAAAGAAGGAGAACCATTCATACAAGAATATATTCTAAATCCTCAAATTATTGAGTCAAATTTTCTTCAGATTGTTTTCAGAGTACTGCCATTGGTCCTATGTATCAGCCAAGGAAGGTGAAAGATGCCCAGACCAACAGATAGAAAGCCTTGTTGACAGCATCCGAAGCAAGGTACTGGCTGCCTTTGTTCAAATTTAGCTGTTAATAAAGTTTTACTTCATACAGCCTATTTTGACAATGCGACTCAATTAGAAAATAGCAATAGTTTCAGTAGAACCTCCTTTTAAAAAATATGTAAATACGCACAGAAACAGCATGAAAGAGGCATCCTTGAACAGGGACTTGAAAAACCATTGTAAATGCTGCAATCATTGCATCCTCAAAGTCACAAATGACTCGTTCGAAACTCCACCATATGAGATGAGTCCGCAGAAGCAGCAAAACAGCGATATAGGCAGATTCCGTCTTACTCTCCATCAAACACCAGCACAGCGGAAAAACCTGCGAGTAGAAGACATCACAGAAATAAGATAAGGTTTAATGTCCACATTCATTGACAAAAATAAAAAGTTACTTACAGTATTTCCATAAATGGTTACAATAGTAAACACCTTTAAAGAACATAATAAAAAATATTTACTTTAATCTCCTGGGGACTGTACACACTAATTCAAAAAAATAAACCTCTTACTTTACCTGATAGCACCCATCAACAGACGGTTTAATGAAAAATGTGCCATCTGCAAATATCACCGAGGCCATTCTCATGAGCTGGAGACATCTCTTACTAGCGAATATAATATTATGGAAACCATCCTCACTCCAGGTTGAACCAAGATACATTGAATCTTCTTCATCTAGAGTCATGGTAAGCGCCTCCCAATCAGGATTTTGCAGGATTGCGCTAAGTTCTGCTAAGTTCTGAGGAAGGTTTGGGAAAGTGTCTGAACGAGCCCTCTGCATGGCAGGACGCAGCCTCCTGAGGGTTAGTTGGGATCTTACATACCTATTCTCCAATCTGTGGTACAGGATGAAAACAAAATAAGGACATTGATGGCAATAGCAATAACAAGAAATCTGAAACTAATGAGGTGTGTTACCTAGCTCTTTCGGTGGCAATTATTTCTGCAAATGTCACATACGTAGGAGATCTAGCTTGATCGATGATGGCTCTTCGAGCTGCTAAGACTTCTCTCAACAAAGGGTCTGGGCCATGAACATGTGCAATTGTGTGAAGGAATCCTCCACCTACACATTTAGCTCTCCCTGGGCACCATGATCGGTTGCATCGAAAACTAATTGAATTATTAGAAATGCGATTTACATTGTAGTAAAATCCGTCTCCCACATGATAGAAGTGACTGCCTTCTTGCCTTCCTCTTTCATAGTAGATGTTCATAGTTGAAGCGTTTCAATGCAAAACTAGGAAACGCTGAAGGAGAAAGTGCGTTGAAGATGCCTGCAACACAAAAGCAAAAACAATCACAGTTAAGCAGAGCCAATGCGTCATAGAAATACACTCACAAATAATGTTTAACAGACTGATCTGATGATGATCCGACTGTGAACAGAGAAGGAAGGCAGTGTGGATCTACACAGCACACTTTGTTGTCTATTTACAGTCCCACTAACCTAACAACAGAGGGAAGCTGCTGCTAGAATGGCTAAGGAGTACACCGGCAATCAAAAGCAAATGGATCAGACAAACAAGAAACCTTACAATGTGCCAGCAGGCAACATTATACACAATCCAAAACAAAAAAAGGAAAAGCTACAGGGGGGCATAGAATGCTTTGGAGCCACCATAATGAAAAACACAGCATTTTGAGGAACGAACAAGCAACCATACAGTCCATTGTCTCGGTTAGGAGGAGTGACGTTAAAATCAAAATCAAAAAGATGAAGACATTGCCAATCAGTGCACACCTGTCCTAGCTTCAGGAGACAAGGACGCCAAAAACAAAGCCGCAAAGTATGGCTACAATTGAGACAAATTTACGAACATTCAAAATCGGATCGGGACCTGTCGTAGAAGGGCGGTCGCACGCCGGTGCACCACTTCGCGGTTTGGAGTTTTTGGTTCGTCTCGGCTCGGCCTCGGAAAGCGCTCGCCTCGGCATCGGCTCAGCTCGTCTCGGCGCTTGGCTCGGCCCGGCTCGGCTCTGCCTTGCTGGCTGGTTCGGCTTGGCTCGGCTGCACGGCGGCTCCGCTCGCGCTTCAGCCTGCGGCGTATGCAACCCACTCCACCTCCATGCCTGCCGGGCTTGGGATAATGCATAATTGCCGGGCGCTGAGGAAGGCACAGCTGCACATGCTTCACTGCAAGTTTGCTGGCCACAAATTTGTCAAGTCGTTTTGAATGCCAAAATTTGGCAAGTATTGACCAGAAATCTTCAAAAGCTTTCCCAATTTCGGCCAGCTGGGGAGTGTTTCTGACCCAAGCTTGCCATTTTTTGGCTTTCAAAACGCGGCTTGCCAAATTTGTGACCAGGGTCTCAGTCATGCTGGCGGAGGCTCGCAGGCCTGCAGACCTGAGTCCCATTCCGAGGATCGTTTTCGTCACTCCATCTCTCTCCGGGAACAACCCATGGAAACGAGAGAGACAGAGACAGAAAATGATCCTCGGGATCGAACTCCTGATCCAGCCCCGGCCGCTCAGTGTCTGTATTTCGAACGGGTTGCTTACGAGTGAGGTAAGATGTGTCGGAGGAAGATTCCCGGCACCGCTCCACAAATATGCGTATTGTTGGTACTCTTCTCGTCTCGAGATAACGGGTCCCGGCAGAGGGTGGTCTGGGGAGAGCTGCATCTGAATGTGAACCGAGGCACCTCTCGTCTTCCCCAGCCGCGTCACCACCAATCCTCACTGAAGAGCCGAAGTTGACCAGGGAGTGACCAGTATTTCCCTGAAACAGTAGAAAGTTTTAAAAGCATCGCGGAAACATGACGAGTGGGACCAAGCAGTGGGAGGCAAACACACAAGTACAAAACAGCATTGGAGGAAGAGCTAATCCTCTTCTCTTTGAGCGGTATTCCAACCCGCTGCCTGATTCCGAGAGTCGTTTTCGTCGCTCTGCCACTCTCGCACCTACACGTGACGCCCAATGAGTGCGACAGCGACAGAGCGACGAAAACGATTCTCGGAATTAGTCAACAGACTGCAAAGTAGTGGCACTCCACAGTCCTTGCGCAAGAAAAGCAGTGACCTCCTCCCTGCTGGGCCCGCTGCCATGCCTTCATGGCACCCCGCGCGCAGGTGCATTCGGGGTGCATAACGCACGGATGCCCAACGAGGCGTCCTCGCTTTCAGTACATCCATTGCGAAAAATGCAAACAGCGTATTGAAGCCAGTTTGCCTTACTTGGCGAGGCAGGTGGATACAGTGCAGTCGGAAGGAAAGGAATGCCCTCAGACTGCGTGCGTAATAGCGACATCTGCAAAGTACGGGCGGAGGAACTCACCTGGGCCCCCACTCACCAGCGCACCGCGAGCCACCGGGGCTTAGGCAGGCAGCCTCTCGGGATGTCGAAAGCCTGGCCTAGTCCAGTGGCTCGAGGCCGGTGCGCAGGAAGACGAGGGCCCTTGCCTTTGGCCAACCGGCCCTCCCACATAGCTTTACAAAGGTACACAAGGGAGTAAAGAGAAAGGTGTGCGTGTGTGTGTGTTGGGGGGGGGGGACTTCCCACATTCGTTGTTGAAAATTTGAACACATTCCACATTGAGGTGGCAAAAACGCCTGTAAGTAGGCAGCGCACGCGGCAGATGCAGCAGAAATCTTGCTCACTCCCACAATCAGTGTGCACAAAATGTTACAGTAGGTTTCCTCTCCGCAGAAAGGCTTTATACTTGAGAAATTCCTTTTAAAGAGGCTGCGATAATCAGGTTTAGTGCGCGCTCCACCGCACGCAAGCTGCTGGGCCAGCGCAAGGCCTCGCCGTCAACGGACCATGAACTCGAGCTAGGCAGCCAGCCAGTCAGCCACCCGTCCGACGCGTGTTGTGCGGGTCGGCCTACCCTGTCTTTGCAGGCGCTTACGGCGCCGATGCTCAGGCATGGTTAGGGCCGCGGTGACAAACAAGAAACAATTTTATAATGTTGAATGGCGATATCAGTGGAGTGGCTGGAAGGCACGCCTCTTCTGGGTCATCAAGAACACCGCCGGCGAGGTAATGCTGCTACAGCGCGGGAAAGGATTTGGATTGCGATGTTCATTGATCACGCGTCTCATGAGTGGCCTCGCATTACCCAAATCACATCTAGAGCCTCCACTGCGGTTTGTCACGTTCATGGCGACAGTAAGACGAGTTGCGCCAGTGCGTATGCGACGCCCACGGTGATGGCCTTTACCCTGGAGTGGGACGCCGCGGCGAGGCGGTGGCGGGTCCGGTGCGGTGGTACCCGGCCTTGGCGTACTCCGCGTATTCCCCCCCCCCCCCCCGCCCAATTCCCAGAGGCTGCCCAAGGCTGCCCCCGATGACCGCCTGGTCCTGGATAGGGACCTGGAGGGTGGCTCGGATGCTACGGATGCGGAGCCGCTGCCGCCTCTTCTGCCGCCACACAGCCCGCTGACCGCGCATGTGCTAACCGCACTGACTGGTACCTACGTCTACACATGCTCGGCACTCGTTCAGAAGGACTCTTTGAGCTCGCCTCGGGCCTCCGAACGCATCTCCACGAGAAGCCATTTCGAAAACAACGCCAATGAAACAGCACTGAAACTGCTTCCTTGACAACAATCCCCTACAATCCCCCTACATCCGCATGCGGGGAATCCCCTCGCAAAAAAAAAAACAACAAAAATATGAAATGAAGAAACGAGTGGCTTGCCTCGCTGCGCCGACGTGTAGGCAACCAAATGCTCGTCAGCATCTCAGGCTTGTCTAGCAAGCCGTCTGCAGACGGACTGGCCCTTTTGTAAAAGATCGGCGTCCACTCTATTCGCGACATTGCATTGGAACATGCGACGGTTTCCCGTGCAGTTTGACAGGAGAGGCTCGTCGCGAGGGCCTCGCTAATGGGATTGTCAGGCTTCCACACTCAGGTCTTGCAACCCACTGGGTGTGCAAAAGGCGACCGCCGCCGCCACCACCCCCGGGTCATTTGAAGTCGCCGGCGCCTTGTGTTTCGTTCGGGAAGAAAAAAAAAAGAACAACATAGCACACAGCGGCAGTTTGCTGTGTACAGGCATTTTAACGCACCGCGGCATCGATTTCTGATACGCTGCCGACAGTACGAATTCAAAAAGCCCGCCGGACACTCACCAAACTCACATCCGGGGCGCTGACTGGTGAATTTCTCATACCACTGCCGCAGTAGCCTCGCAGTCTCTTCCGCTGGGGGTTCGGGCGGGCGCCCGAGAGGGCCTGTCACTCGGCGAGATCACAAATAAAAAAAACTAAAACGAAACTAAAAATAAATATTTTAATTATTTATTTATTATTTATTTATGATTTTGTGTCCTTGACGCAGCTCGGTGTCCCCTCCATCACCAGAGCTCCGCCCCCCCGACAGAAAATAAATAGTTTTTAATAGTTTTAAATAATAGTTAATTGTGTCGGCCCTTTGCCAGGAGGCGAACTGAGCCATCCCCCAGAGATGTCCCTATATATAAATTATATTAAAATTAAATGAAATTTTAATTTGTTTATATTAAAAACATATTTAATTTTTTTTCACGGGGAAAAATGAGCTCCGTGATGCAACTACCGGATGAGGATCCACTGCGGTATGCCCAGCGGTTAAAGGCAGTCATGGTAAAAATGATGCCAGAAAAGAAGGCTTCTAAACATAAGTCAGTGAAGAAGTTTATGAATCAGTACTTGTGCGATTTATTCATTACTGGATTAGAACCTAAACTTAGGAGGGCTGTGTTATCACAGAAGCCTGCGTCGTTCGAAGACGCACTGGAAACAGCGCGCTACGAATACCAATTGGACTCCATGGATAGGAAGGGACGCGGCTTCAAGATAGCAGCGCTGGCTACTACAAGCCAGGCAGGGCCTTCACTAATACAATGCTATAGGTGTGGAGAGTTGGGGCACATGGCTAGGGAATGCACACAACCGGGAAATCAGAATATGGTACCAGGAGGCAGGGAACGGAAATGCTACAATTGCGGGGATCCGAATCACTTGGCCAGGGATTGTCACAAACCCAGGGTTTACCCAAGGCCAGACCCCGCCCAGATTTAAGGCAACCCACAGCGATTGTCTAATATGCCAATAAATAGGCCGACAGGAATGGGAAATGGAGCAGTAACAGGAATTTCAGTTAGCAAAATCAGTTTCCTATGACCAAGTGCCACCTGTGTGGGGGGGTCAAGTTTTATGCGGTGGCCTGCCCGGCAGCCACCCCGGTAAGACAGACTAACCCATACAACCCCCCACAAGAGAGAAATAATTTTCAGAATCACCCAAACGAGATGCGCCGCCCAGTCCAGCAGTAGACCAGGGCGGCCAAGAAGCTCGCCTCACGGACGAGAAAGAGGGGACAATCAGTCCTACTGCAGTAGAACAGGGGAAAATGGAGGGGAATCAAGGAGAGAATAAAAACACCCCCAAGGTAGCGGGGGCAATCAGATGCTTAGTAATACAGCCGGGTTATGTAGTTCAAGTAAAAATAGAGGGGAGGAAAGGGGAATTTCTAGTAGACACGGGGGCGTCATGTTGTGTAGTCTGTGAAAATATGATACCGCATGACTACCCCATGAATCCTTTGCCAGCAGGGTTGGTAGTAAAAAGTGCTACTGATCATGAGATAGATCTAGTGGAAAGAATCAAAGTACCAATAATTTTCCCAGAGGTCTCTGAACAAGTTTTCGGAGTCATAGACTTCTTAGTTTGTGCTAACAACATCTTGTGGGATTTTGACGGAATTTTGGGGCTACCATGGGTGCTACAACACGATGTATCAATCCAGATATCTGATAGAATGTTAAGATGTAGGTTAGGAGACATTCCGCTGAAACCGCTAGGGACGCCTACGGTGATTTCAGAAGAAGCTAATATAAGAGCAGAACAGGTTAAGAGAAACCAGAGGGTTATGTTTGCAGGGGCAGAACACCCTGTGATTATTAGTGTAGATTTAGATAAGGAATTTGAAATAGATGTACCTAGTACAAGGTAGGTTTACGCCAGACCGTGCCTTGTCGTAACAGGCTTCGCGATGCTGCGCAAGTTTCGACAATCCACGCCTGGCGTTACACCTACCTTGGCCTGCGGCGCTTCCTGCTTGCCTTCGGCAAGCTGTTTTAAGGGTTCATTGAAACAATGAGTAGTGCACTACGTGATGAATGGTCGAAGTATAAAAGCTAGGGCGCACCCCACAGTGGGACAAAACGCGAAAAAAGCGATGATAATTGGCATTTTGAAAATTGAGCGGCAGGGTCCTACAAACTAGTCGATGTTCATGAGGAAGGTCTGGGCTATGCGTGACACTAATTTGTTTAGCAATAGATCACACACGCGAGCTGCAGCGGACCACCAAACATGACAAACTTTCCGCTTTCCGTTCATAGATGAAAGCTGTTGTGAGGTTTCCGCTCTGGTGGTCGCCTGATTCAAGAAAAAGGTATCATGTGATATGTTTATGGAAAGCTGACAACCTGAACAATGTTAAGAAGCACTCAGATTTGCCCTCGGGTCAAGCGGGTATAAGTAAAACGCCGTTAAAAGTGTTGCAAAATTGGCGTTTGAAATATTTTCACGGTGCAATAAGTTGAGTTGCGAATATTTGCGAACCGTTCTGAGACGTGTCAAAGATAGTCCAGCCACTCTCCTTTGAGCTCCATACCACCGAATGTTTCGCAATGATCTGCGTTTTGAGGAAATCGCCTTTAAATCTGCGTCATGGGCCGGCGCCTCGGCGCGGTGGCAAGCCCCCCAGCCAAAAAAATACCCAGAAAAATGCTGTCTCGATTTGCGTACACTTTGGTTTTAATGCCGATGGTTGTCAAAGAAGCCTGTGGACGGCACGTTGGTGCCCTAGGCCAAGGAACATGTAAACACAACGTGTAGTTGGTGGAACTGGCGTAACATGTTAGAACTGGCGTAACCTAGCGAGGATTTTTTTTTTTCGATACAGTCAGAAGAAAGTTCTCGACCCTTCAAAAACCTAAACAGAAGTTTTGGCGATGATATGGTTTTTTTTCGGTAATTATCATCGCTTTTTTCGCGTTTCGTCCCACTGTGCGCCCTTCCGTCGAACTGAGTAGGCAGCTCCGCTTCGCTGCGCCGGCAATTCAGTTCGACAGGGGCCGATACCAGCTTGGCCTGCCGGCGGATTCTTCTCGGGCCTTCTTCGGCCCTCGCATGGCTTGGCCCAATTGGAGGCCGTCTCTCGGGCCTTCGGTCCTCGCACGTCACATCCTCGTAGAGGCTCTTAAGCTCCTTGTATCGGCGAGCCGCGAAGACATCTTCTGTGCCTATGATGACTATGGCTTCCGCAAGTATTCTCGTCACCGCCATGATGACTTCTTCAAAGGTGGCCTCCTCGACCAGAGACTGCAACTCAGCAAGGTGGGCGCTCACACGCTCCAAGCTGACGACCCGCACCCCGGGCTTGCGCAGGTTCTACACGCGGCACGCAGCAGTGTGCATCTTCCTAGTCTCGCCCTGTATCAGCTCATAGTGCTCCTCGATATGGGACATCAGGACGCTGCGCTGTGTTGTTATGGTGAGGCAGTACGGGCACCGGAACTCCGCGACAGGCCTCTTGTGCTGTAAAAATAAAATGAACCACAAAAAAATGTTAGTCTAAAATCAAACCAAGTTATTTCATCAAAAAATGCTTATTACACACCAAAACCCTCATGCATTTTATGTTTTTTTTTTCGTACATAAAGAAGCCGTTTCGCACATAATATATGCATAATATGATGCATGACAAAGCATTATTTTTGCCTTGCATATTATTATGCAGACCAACGGGAGCGCAAGGTAAAGCGTTACTAGAAGCGACAAAACTGCATAGAGGGTTTTGTATGTACATTATTACAGGGATTCTTACTCGTTGAGACGGCGGGAGCAGAGACGCTGTGTTGAACCGGTCAGGGGCTGGGCTCGAGGCTCGTGACGAGGAAACGCCCTTCGTCTTCTTGGCGCTGCTTGGCGCTGCCAACGGCGCATCTGATTTCCTCTTGGGCGTGTCTCGGCCACCTGGGCTGCTTGACCGACTCCCGCTTGGCTAAAACAAAGAACGCAAAAAAAAAGGGTTAGAAGCATAAAACCGCATAAAAATGCATAAAATTCGCGCCGCTTCATATCTTCATACCTTGGCCTTCTCTTCAACAAGCTTTAGTTTCGGCACCCGTTCCGTCGTGCTTCCGGCGCTGGAAGTCCTGCGGAGGCGTGGACTCGGCTCCGCATGCGCCTTGCTTGTCGACGGCTGGTTCGGGTCAAACAGCGGCGGCTTGGATGCCCCCTGTGAATAATCACATGTCAAAAGCCACAATTAGAAAAAACTCACATTTTTATGCAATTTTTCTGATTTTTAGGAAACACACACTTCACGACTTACTTTGGACTTGGATTTCGAGGCCGACGATAATGCTACTGCTGCTGCGAGCACTTTCGACTTGGCCCGTGATCTAGCCGCCTCTTCATTGGCCATCTGGAGTTGGGCAGCAAGCTCCTTCAGTCTGGTCTCCGTCTTAGCCTTCTCTCTTTCACGCGCTTTCTCACGCTCTTCTGCTTCCCTCCTCTTCGACGGCTCCTATCCAGACCATGGTTATTTTCACGTTCGTCTCGAAGCCAAGTTATTGCACTTCCCCGTTTCGAACCCTCGCTATTGCGGGAGGGCGTTTCGAACCATCGCTATTGCAAAACATCGTTCAAACCCAAGCAACTGACTCGATCGGTGATCTGAGATAATTCAAATACAAAGTTTGAACTCAAAAATCAATTCAGGAGTGTCACTTTGAGCGGAGACTTGTGTTCACCTAGAAACCTGGACTATTATGGAATGTGAAAATGTAGTGAATACGCTGGCAATACCCGTGCGTTGACTGTCCGGAAGGAAATAAGGGAATCGTCGAAATGGCTGCATCTCTCAAGCAGGAAGGAAAATTACTTTCGTGTTGAAGCAACATCAAATTGGCACACCAAGGAGGAGATCCTTTTAAGTCTACATTGGTCAACATTTGTATGTCCCGATGGCTCAAAGCGACTTGGAAGCGAAAACTCAGTGGTTTTGTTACAAGGTTAGGTTCTCTTTCAACCCCTCGCTCATCACTACTTCAGTAATTTCTTTTTAAATACTGTTTGCTAATTCAGTCCTTTCTGCCTCTCTAAAAATCATGTCTCAGTGACGATGACTGGGTTTTGTAACTTCGTGGTAAATGAATTGGTTTTGACCTCTCGTGTGGGATATTTTGACCTATGATTGAGGTGTGAACTTTGAGGTAAATGCAAACCGACCAAAACGTAGCATATAAGGTAACAATTTTTTTTTTTTTTTTTTACAATTTTTTTTTAATTTGAAATTCTTTTCATGAAATAAAAAATCAGTGCGTGAGCTAATGAGATGGACTCTCGAACAATCTTAACTCAAAATAAGGAAGTCTGAAAATGTTCAAAATAAAGGAATAAACATTCAAAATTAACAATGTCTTTGACATAAAACAATAAACATAAAATAATTAGAATGCATAACGCAGAGTATTCTAACACATTCACGAGGATCATCTAGATTTTAACCCTTGTCTCTGTAGAGCTCACAAGTCACAAAAACTCCAACATTTACAATCAGAATATCCTTGAAATAAAATAATGAATATGAATAAATAGCATACATAACACAGATTATTCAAACATACTCAAGAGGATCATCTCTACATCTTGGCACTCGTCTCTGTAGAATTCACCAGCCTTCTTTTTGCATGGTGGCAAGCTCTTCATATTTTGATAGAAGTGTATGTGTTCTTGAGGCACAACACCAGTATTACACAATTCAAGCAAATCCTTCTTCTTTAAATATGTAACTTCTAGAGGACTAGAATATGCTGCTTTGGGTTGATATGTTGACAGGTTTACAGGATGACCTCGATTCTTAGATTTTATTTTAATATTAGTGTACTCCTCATCACCCAGGTCATACTTGACATTAATCTGCCATGGTAACTCTTTGTGGTCCACAAGAACTTCGGCAACATCATTCCACCTGCAATGGGCAGGCCAGGTCAAAAGCTTGTCAGTTAGGGGGTGAAAATCAAAAATATCAGAGTTTGTAATCCTCTTGACAATATAGGGCTTTCCAGTCAGTTTTGCTGAGTCCATTATTTTGTACCAGTCCTCCGGAACAAACATGGTTTCATTTCTGCTTGATGACTCGATACCAGCATGCATCGAGTCCGCTTCATTCTGAGTGTGTCCTTTGATCATGTAACGATGAATAATTTTCACACCTAGCTGTGCAGAAGCTAGCAGGTACATTGAAAACAAGTATCTGTTTTTATTTTGGGCGGCACAGTTATCTGTCCAAAATATAAATATCTGCTTCCCTTCTGCAACCATTTTCTTGATGAAGGAAAAAACATACGAGCTCATTTCATTGGCGCCCTTCTTGCCAATGGTTTCATCCCACCCAAAACAATGTCCTTGGGACGCACTTATGTCAAAAATAGTAAAGTTGAATGCAGTTAACTTTCTACTATAGTAAGCACCGCTAGCATTTGTATCAGGAAAGAGGTGCACTTTTTGCAAGTCGAAGTGGCCCAGGACATGGTCAATAACTTTGCCCTTTTCATACTTTTCTTTGTCGGACATGGCTAGGGCATGTGCTAAGTCTTTTAGCAAGATATGTTTCTCGTATTCTTCTCTCCTCTCATCACTTACATTATTTCCATTGACTTCATATGCAACACATGTATCACACCTATCCTTTCTTGGTTGGAAGAATTTGATTCTGTGCTTATTATTAAAATCATCTTCATATTGACGCTTAGTTGCAATCTTTGGACCATAATTCTTATCTTTGATCCACTCTTGGTAAAGGCGGAACATATTAGCAACACTTTTGACATTGGTCTCCAAGTATTCAAAGGTAGTATCAGCTCTACAATAATGTGATGCAACTCTCGGAAAGGAAGCAATGTGGTCCTGAATTGAAGTGTGGACATAATCAGGAACCATCACCTGTTTTCGCTTTCCACCTCTTTTGTCTGGAGAGACAATATTTCTAGAAAGAGCTGTACCTACCATATAATCACTAATGACTAAGGTGTTTAAAAACATAGTCTGGCAAACTTCTATTTTACTATCACCAACTGGCAAGGAATATTTTCTTGTTTTCCTTACTGGGTTGTTTACATCTTTGGGTCGTTCGGGATCCTTGCTTTCCACATAAATTCTAATGAACTTCCACTTCCCATCAGCATTTTTGGTTCTGTAGAAGTTGTCATGTGCTAGCTGTCTATCTTCTTGTGTGATGCGCTCGCTGCACTGTAATCTACATTTTTTACCACAGGGAATTTTCAACACCTTAGCCGCTACTTCTTTTCCACTACTATTGACGAAGGCTTGTCCAGCGTGTCTAGCAGCTTTTGTCAAGTTTAGTTGCCAGTTAGCGGAGTCTCTTTTTCGCTTCCTTCCTTCAGGTAGTGGTCTTTCAGGGTTTACTCGCTTCCTGTTTTGTGTTGTTTCTTCTTGCGGAGTAGGCAACACTTCCATATCACAATCCTTTTGTGATATGTCTAAAAAAAAAACACAATGTGCACAGATTAAGTATACTCATAGAAAAATGCATTATTATTATTTATTTAGCCATTGTGTTTAAGAAATTGAAAACTTACCCTCAGGTATAATGTCTTCATCAGCAGGCACAGTAAGAATCAATACATTATGCAAATCAGGGTCATTTATCTCCCGTAATTCATCCTGTGCATCATCCACCAAATTATTGTCTAGAATATCAATTTGTACGTTATCTGAAATAAAAGACCAAAAGAAAGAGTATGAAAAGAAATTTATAAAAAAATGGGGGAACAGCGGTTTCTCATGTATATTACCAGCAGCAAAATATTCATTAGAATCGCTTTCAAAATTGAAAGTGTCTTGTTTGTCTGTAGAACTCTCTAGAAAGGTGGGCTGCTCTTCAATTTCATTACTCAGTTCCAAAACATCTGCAAAAGAAATAATGATAAATACAAATAAAGAGAAAATATAAATTTAAAATAAATTAAGGTGCTAACACAATGGCGTCAACAACTCATCGCTAATCAACTTGTGTTTTCATTGGTAGGGGGTTGTAAGCCATACGGTTAATCTCTGTAATCAAAGTGTGATATAGTCTTGTAGAGAACAGTATTCCTTATGCTTTAAGACTAATTTTAGTCTGGTCATCACCACATAATATATATTATTACCAAAATAAAATTGTTGATTTGAATAATTCACATCAGACAATTTTATTTTTGCTATATAATCATATGTGTGGTGATGAACAGACTAAAATTAGTCTTCAAGCATAAGGAATACTGTTCTCTACAAGACTATATCACACTCTGATTACAGACATTAACCATATAGCTTACAACCCCCTACCAATGAAACACTCAAAACAAAAGTGATGAGTTTGGTGCGGTCATTGTAGGAGCACCTTTACAGATTAGTACCTGGTTCAACAGTAGTGCCAACAGGGACAGCATTGTTTGAGACTCCTAGGCTTGTTTGAACAAGAGGTTGAACTAAAATTTTGGTTGAGCCGTTTCCAGAAGAGCTCAAAGTATTCCTTGGAGAATGAGTGCCAATACTTAATGGAACTTCTTTGGCACTTAGGTGGTTGATGTTATCTAAGAAGAAAAAAGTTTAGTTTGAGTTACAGTGACTACACCTAACAAACATTCACCACTCACACACATCTTACCATTTGATGCAACGGATCCATGGGTTTTGCCAGATCTCTGTTTAGATTTCTCAGTTTTATCTAAAGGTTTTATGATTTCTTGCAGTGAGGACTGGGGCCTTGCAGGATGGGGAGCTAAAATTGAATTAAATATTTTTTTTTACAATCAGATGACTAGAACATAAAGACATTAATATTTTAATCAATGAAACACAACTTTCAAAGCAATACCTGGTTCAGCAGCTGAGCCTTCGGTGAAAGGGTTCTTTAAATAAAATTTGCTTGTATCAACAACATTCTGGACAAGAGTTTCAGAATCACTGTGGCCAGAAGCATCTGAAGATTTTCTTTGAGAGAGACAGAGAGGTCTCAATGGTGCATCAATTTCATTCGAACCGCTTTCAAAAACAACTTCTCTGTCAACAGAGCTCTTAGCAAACATTGAGTTGGATTGCTCATCAAGTTCAGTGCTCGGTTCCAAATTATTTCGAACATCTGTATAACAAAAAAAAAATATAGTCATCAATACAATTTAAGATAAAAAAATTAACAAAAATATGTTACAGATAAGTACCCGGTTCAACAGAAGTGCCTGCAGAGACATCATTGTCTGAAACTTCTTGGCTTGTATTAACTAGAGGTGGAACTAAAACTTTAGTTGAATCATTGTGGTCAGAGGCACCAAAAGTTTTCCTTTGTGATGTTATATCATTTTCTAACGGCTTATGAATTTGTTTCAAAATTGTTTGGTTGTTATTACCTTCAAAAAGGGAAAATCTTTGCATAAGTAACACACAGTGACAAGGCTTCACACTCAAAAATGAACTCACCATCAAGAGCTTTGTCCACACTTAGCTTAAGATCCTTGATATTGTTTGGAATTTTCTTAATTACTTGCTGTGGATCAGATTTGGACCTTTTAGAATGAGTACCTAAAGATGAAGGGTAGAATATGATTACACTTTGCAGACTTTAACTTACAGTGCGCGTTATTTTAAGACCTGAAGATGCTACTACAATGGGCTCATTGAACCAATGACAGTTTTGGTCAACTGAATGAGACGGCAAATTTGTGTGATTGCATTGAGCGAGTGAAAGGATAAAATAGAAATAAGTCTTAGAGGAAAAATTTGCACCTCATGTACTTTAGATTGAGTGTTATCAAGGAATGAAAAGAGCTTCTTTAAATCTGTTGAGTATAGGAAGCAGGGCAAGTGTTGTAGAAGCAAAGAATCAAAGGTAAAAGTGTCTAGGTTGAACAGTATGAAGTATAATTGTAATGGTGGGAAAGCCAAATTGGTAGTCACTTCCGTTACAATTATACTTCAAACTGTTGAACGTAAACACTTTCACCTTTGGTTCTTTCCTTCTAAAACTCTTGCCCTGCTCCCTATACTTAACAGATTTAAAGAAGCTCTTTTCATTCCTTGATAACACTCAATCTAAAGTACACACTGTGGGAAAAAACAACGGAAAGTACTGTTAATTTTTTCACAGCTCTCCTCCGTACTTACAACCACAGTAATTCCTTTCTTTTGGCAATGGACATCCTCCGTTGATTTGCTGGTGGCGCTTCTGCAGCTCATCAGTATGGTAACAGACAGCAATCATTTTTCTTACTTCTTTTAGGAAAGCATTATCAGGGAAAGGCAAGAGCTGTGTTGTATCTATTAGGTGCTTTGAACTGAGCATGTTTTGACAAAGTGGCGAAGGTCCACCAAAAAAAATATTTTATGAAGTTTGAACATTTGGTGCAGCTTGTGACTAGCAGTGACTTCAGAGCACCAACACATTTTTCTAAAGCACAAAGCAGGTGATTTTCCATGTAGTGTGTTTGGTCCCATTTCAATTGCAAGCAATTTGGAGGTAAAAGAGTAAATTTAGAGTAAATGTCATATAGCCACTCTCTCCTTCAAGACCCTTTTCTTGTTCTAATTGATTGCAATTGAAATGGGACCAAACACACTGCATGGAAAATCACCTGCTTTGTGCTTTAGAAAAATGTGTTGGTGCTCTGAAGTCACTGCTAGTCACAAGCTGCACCAAATGTTCAAACTTCATAAAATATTTTTTTTGGTGGACCTTCGCCACTTTGTCAAAACATGCTCAGTTCAAAGCACCTAATAGATACAACACAGCTCTTGCCTTTCCCTGATAATGCTTTCCTAAAAGAAGTAAGAAAAACGATTGCTGTCTGTTACCATACTGATGAGCTGCAGAAGCGCCACGAGCAAATCAACGGAGGATGTCCATTGCCAAAAGAAAGGAATTACTGTGGTTGTAAGTACGGAGGAGAGCTGTGAAAAAATTAACAGTACTTTCCGTTGTTTTTTCCCACAGTGCATAAGGTGCAAATTATTACTCTAGACTTATTTCTATTTTATCCTTTCACTCACTCAATACAATTACACAAATTTACCGTCTCAATCAGTTGACCAAAAATGCCATTGGTCCAGTGAGCCCATTGTGGTAGCACCTTGAAACACACATCACGAAGCATTACCTGATTGAGCAGCAGAGGCAGTGGTGACTGTGACAATATTCTTTTTGTGGCTCAAACGAACACCTTCTTGGACTGCAGTTTGAGATGCCCTCAAATTCTTTCTTTCAGGAAGATTAACATGTGTTAATTTTGCATCAATTTCTTTAATGATCAATGGATTACCAACTTAAAAATAAAAGAGGAAAAACAAATACTTGAAATACAGACTTTACAAAACACCTCTACACTAGAAGACAACAGAAGAAAAAGTAAAAAAAGTAAATTAATAATACCTGTGTTAGCTGCAGTGCCTGATATACTAGGTTTTGGTAGTTTGACTGCGGTACTATTTGTGGTAGTAGCTGCATTAAAGTTGAGTTTGCGTTTGAGTCCATTCAATCTCAGTGTTGGAACTAAGCAAAAAAATGGAGAAAACATTAATAAATATTATTGTTAAATAAAATTTGAATATAACTCCACTTTGTTCTGAACAAAAGCAAACATCACGTTGTTTATATTTTCTTACCTTGAGAGGCGGATGATGCCGAACTACTTGCAGGTGTATAGGACACCAATCTTCGTTGATGGATTGAAGCTGAGCTTGGAGAGTCAACCTCGAAATGACCAACCCATGGATATCCTAAGAATGAAAAGGAAACCGCAATGAAGTCAACAACTCATCGCTCGCCAACTTTTCATTTCACTCTCATCTTGTATCCTACCCCTTTTAACTTTGCACTTTTCTTATATTTTGAATGAACGGTGTATTCCAATTACCTTTTTTTTGAAGGAAAGACACATCTGAGGACACCAGAGATCTTGCAGGTGACGAATAGTTTGAAGCAGAATCATCTTTCCCTAGTCCCTTTGCAGCTACAGCTTCAGACAACACTGTCAAAATAAACAAATGACAAAATAAGTTTAGGATTCTTTACACACACCAAATTCTGATAGCAAAAGTCGTGGCTATAGTGTGAAGAGTTCCACACAAAATCAAGCACATAGATTTTAAAAAAAGAGTACTTTGTGCATTGAAAGCAGAAAAAGTAGAGATTTTGTTTATAACACCCAATCATAACCTAGCAATCACACGGGCTAGGACTCCACAACAGGCTTTTGGATTCAGTTGAGAATAAACAATGACAATAAGTCCAAACTCGATAGCAAAGATAACAAAATTTGACGCTCACCCCCTTTTTCTAACGCCAGATTTAGAAGCGATCTGCTTCTTTGCGACATCTTGGGAGACTCTACGCGTATCCCGCGTCCATGCCGCGACGTTCCTCAACAACAAGCGACGATACGGTGGACGAGGGCTGCGACTTGCTTGGCTTTGAAACGGGCAGCTCGGTGACGAAGAGGTTATGGGTCAAACTTTGAATTGCTATTACAATAAAACCAACGGCTTGGTTACTAAACTAATGATGTGAGAAAATTCTTCGTTAAAAGAAGAATGCTAATCCGGCGATACCTGAAAATATCTACAAATGTCAGTTGCTTGGGTTTGAACGATGTTTTGCAATAGCGATGGTTCGAAACGCCCTCCCGCAATAGCGAGGGTTCGAAACGGGGAAGTGCAATAACTTGGCTTCGAGACGAACTCGAAAATAACCATGGTCTGGATAGGAGCCGTCGTCTTTCTATCTCTCTTTTCCTCTCTCCCGCTCTTCTTCTTCCTCTTATCATCCTTTGAGACAGGGACAGCTTCGTCCTGGATTAAAATACGAGCAACACAAAAAAGTCATCTCGTTCCGTTCCAAAAAAAAAGTGAAAAATTAAACTAGAGAAATATAGGTAAACCTATCTTTTTTTCTAGAATGTGCCTCATGAAATTCTTAAAATCTAGAAGATGACTTTCTTCGACAATAACGGTACTTATGCTATTGTCGACTTCAATAGATAGCCAGGGATCTGAACTCATCTTGGAATCCGTTTATGATCAGATATTAGCTGTAACACGATGAACAAAATACTTGAGTAGCAGTGGCTCGCACGACGTAACTTCCTAACCTGTTTATAACTCTTCTGCTGTCCCTTTGTGCGTAAACAAACTGGCAATATGCGAAATATCGTGGAACGATTATATGGCAAATCGGGTCAATCGAGTGCCAGCAGGAGACATTGAGGCAGTAGATTCGCAGACAACGTTTCCGAAATTTTCCTTGAGCATCTCTTACGTCCCTGGGTGAAAGTAAAAAACTTTCTGGCCACACCACAAGCTTTGTTTTGTTCGAGGGACGCAGCGGTGATGCTATTATTTGAAATTTGAAGCGTCGGCTGCTCTGGCACTCGAGTGCAGGGAACGTTTCTTACCCGGCAGTGACCTTACGGTACGCTATTGCTCGGCAGAAACAAATGGATAGTTCTTAAAATTGTCCTACGAGGTGCATATTTAATGAGCTTAGTCTTCGACAGTTTAAAAAACTAGGTTACATGCTTTCCACTAGACCGCAAAGCAGTGGGATGGTGGTTGCTGGTTGAGTGGCAGCCCTGTGCGTTTGAAGTAATACTATACGCACGTCGATTGTCGGTCCACGTCAACAAGAATTATGCTAGGGGTTCTTCATGTCATATTTTGAAACCTAAGTCACCTTTGTAGCTGTAAACGTCTGCCCCCGCCGGATACTTACAGGTTCCAATTGGTACCTTTATATTACTATTATTTATCGTATCGTCAAAATTAATTTTAGCTTTTGTACTTATGACACAAAGGCCCTGCCTGGGGCTTATTTACGTTTTGTTCCAGGTTATGTGCCGTGCATTTGCACTCCACTGACAACCAGATCTGTTTGTAATCATATTTAATTTACTTATCAAGAGGAAACAAAATTAACACGAGATAAAGTATGTGTAGTTATATTAGAAAGTTCGTTGTATGTTTCAACACTTGCTTTTCTCAAAACGTTTTTGTCTCTTTTACAGTTATTGTCTCATTCCGCCCTAGGGAGCTCATGCTTCACGGAGCCCCTGTTGAAAGTCCAACCTTGAACCTTTTACTTGAATATAATGTGTGCGATGAGACGTACAACAAGAAGCATGGTCAGTTATGTAGATGAACTTCAGGTAAGATGCATTCTTATCCTGGTCATTAAACCAGAACAGAGTTTTTGTGTATGTATTGACTTTTCTAATTTAGGTACAGGAAATGGATCTAAAGCCAGAAGTGAAGTGTGAAGCACAAATGGTGTCCTATGAAAACCATTCCCGGAATATTAACTTTGGTTCTGCTGAAACGGCCGCTGTTATTTCCACGATGAAGATGGAGGAAAATGTCAGTGATGTCTCAACTATGGATTCTTGTGACGATAAATCTTCCTGCATGGTTCCCAGAAAGGATCAGTTTATTAGGCAAGACCCGCAAGACCCAATCGTAACTGCTCTTGATTCCATTGTGAACCCATCAATTACTAAACATGATGTGCATAAGCAACAAATGCAATGTTATTATGCATCGTCTATAATTCTTCAGTGTCCTGTTTGTGATACATCATTTAGAGGTGGCAGAAGGCGACTACCTTGTTTGCTCAAGCATGTTGATCTTAAACATAACAAACAACGCTCTAGGCTTGTCACACTGATCAAACATCATTACAGAGTGAAAGATAAGTGTGATTGCTTTGCTTGCTGCATGCATAGAGGCACTTACAATAAAACAAAAAATAATTTGGTGTCAGTCAGCTGCAACTCAAACAAAGTTAGTTAATCAACAATTCTAGCAGGGCCTGAAGTGAAGAACAAGAAGAACATAGACTGGAAACAGTACAAGAAATCTGCCCTTTTCGGGGGTTTTGGAAGGTTTAAATCATATTCAATCATATAATTAAGCTTTCTTGAATGTTTTGATTGAGAATGCTCATCATCAATAAATAACCAATATTTTGCATCTGTTTCCGGCTTATGTTCTTCTTTTTGAGTAACTCCGCCCCAAGGTGGACCGAAATCTAGGATTGGGTCACGGAATCGGTTCAAACTTTGTGGGTTCAATGGGTACCATAAGGACCTATCAACTCTGCAAGGAAAGTTGGCTAGATCAAATAACACCAGAGATATTAACATTTTTCTAAATTTGACTAATTTAGCGTAAAAATGTCGCTTTCTGCTTTTTTGATAGTAAAAATTGGGTGCACATTTCTGACTTGTGTTTCTTCTTTCTAGTCATATTAAAAGGAGTCAGATCAGTTAACACAAATTTTTGTACGTTGCTTGGTTTGGTCTACACGAGCAATTTTGTCCAAAAGTATCGCAACTCTCATTCCCAAAATACTCCACCTTCGATTTGACCCAAATTTGTCTCATTTCACTTCTTTTACCTTAATAAACAATTACTATATGGCCCCTAGAAGCAACATTTCCATTTAAGCCAGAAAAAAGAAAACCTTTATTTTTGATCCACTATTTTCACCTTTTTTTATGCGTATGTCAAGATTGGGGCTTCTACTTGCCCTCAATTGTCTGGAATGACCCCGCCTACCCTCAATTAAGATATCATCAACACAAGTTAAGAAACACAAACTCAGGGTGTACTAAAGGAATAATTTGGAAATGGTTTCAAGCAAGTTCTACTAGTTTACGATGAGCTAGGTGTTGAAATTGGAAGAAAATGTAATGTTTTAGCCAAAATAGATTTGTGGTTCATAAGTTAATATTTCTAGAAGGTTTGGTACCCTTTCAATCATGAGAATGCTCCCCTCCACATAATCAGTGTCAAAACTGTGAGTGCGTATGGGGAAATTGACATACTGACCTGAGCTCGTTAACAAAGTAGACATCTATTTATTAAGCTTGTGCTCAGAATTTTTAGTTCAACTAGTAAGTCTAAAAAATTTCCCTGGTTCCGTTATGTTTCCTACCACATTTGCTGCAGTTTGTCACAGGATTGGTTTAAGAAAATGAATTTAAAACAAATTATGTGAAATATAACGACAAAATCTGTTTATATGACTGAGTTTCCTTTCGATATCTCTCATGGAATTTCTCAAATTCATTTTCCAGAACCAATCTTGTTACAAATGTGGAATCACCCAAAACAGAACCAGGAAAATTTTTAAGACCAACTGGTTGAAATACAAACCTTGAGCGAAGGTTAATAAATAGACCTCCATTTTGTTTACAAGCTCAGGTGACTCATATATTTGTACTGGAAAGTGGTTTCAAAGTGACAAAGCAGTATAAGTGAGTGAAAAGTGTGTTGGGGTTAGTCGCCAGCATCCACTAGAGCAGATGGAGCGCGGTGAGCTTTGCCTTCGAATGCGAATTATTGTAGTGAATTTCCTGGTGTTATCTCTTCTTTTCCATACGATGTTCTTAAGAAGGAGAATTGGAACTAGGGTAAGATGCCCAATGATGGCCACTTTTAGCGCACAGCTGCGCCTTCAACTCCTTTACTATGCCTTTCGTACGTTGTACCGATATGAAAATTTTCACGAACATGCATGAAGGATAGAGTCAAGATTTACAAGTTTGATAAACAGCAAAATAAAATTTATTCTTGAAGAAAAAAATAACGAAAAAATATGTACCATTTACCCAGTGATGGCCACCTCTTTCCCAGTGATGGCCATCACCTTGCCCAGTGATGGCCACACTAGGCTTTACGTCCTCTTCCGAGTGGTTCTTCGTGCTGGGCCTGCAGCAGAGGCCCTCGGGTCAGCGGCGGCGACCCTAGCGGCCCTGGGGTCAGCGGCGGCGGTCTTGGCTGCTGCAAGGCGCGGATCCAGGGGGAGGGGTGGTGATGGGGGCATCGCCATACCCCTGAAGGCGGCGGCGAAGCCGCCTGAAAGGTAGGCAAAAAGTTGCACTTTGCCCCTGTAATTAGGCAACTTTAGCGACCCGCGCCCCCCCCCCTCATCTGAACCCGTCTCTGAATCCGCCACTGTCTGCTTCGGCCCTGGGAGCCGCGGCGGTCTTGCCTGCTGCGGCCCTGGGGTTAGCTGATGTGGCGGTGGTCCTTTTAGCGGCCCGGATTAGCGCAAGCTGTGGCGGCAGAATCGAGAGGGAGTAAGTCACACTGAAAATTGAATGGTCGGACAAATGGCCAAATTATGGCGTGACTAAAAGTCACGCCTAAAATTGGCGTAAATTTACGAGTTACGCCGATTTTTGGCATTACTTTACTGTCATGCCGCTTTTTTGGCGTGACACTTCTTAATTCACGCTTCTTCAGCGGCACGAAGTCACGCCGATAGATTTTCAGTGTAACCATAGCGTGGATTTTTTTTTTAGAAAAATTCGTGATTTTTTAGGAGAAAAGGCGGGTGGCCACTACTGGGCGGCGAGGAGAGAGGGGGAGGGGGTCTCATGAGATGCTTTGCTTGGTCCAAAATAAAACATTGGCAGTCAACGGCCTCGACGGACGCGCACGGCGGCGTCGCTTGCTGACGAGTTCGCTTCAAACCACTAGTGTGGCCATCACTGGCCGGGCCCGTTTTTGCCTGCCCAGTAGTGGCCACCCCCCTTTTACCCTCAAAATTCACGGAATTTCAAAAAAATTTCCACGCTATGGTTTATTTACCCTCTCTCGACTCTGCCAGCTGATGTCTGTCTCGCTCGGACTTCGCTTGCACAACTGACGAGCGGCGCCGTCACAGCCTGCGCTAATCCGGGCCCGTAAGAAAACCACCGGCCGGCCGACCGAAGACGCAGCGTTCGGCGCGCTGCGCCCGCGCGGCCGTGCACGACACTAACGGGACGAAATTTTTTCGCAGTTGTGTTGCGAATAGGTGACAGTGCAAAACCACAAAAGCTCGATTGTAAAACTTCTTTTACCTGAATGGAATGTTAGCGCAAAGTGTGAAGTGGCCATCACTGGTACCCTGGCCACAATAGGGCATCTTACCCTATCACTTTAGTGTGCTTCAGTTTTTGGATCATAGTCTAATCCTACAAAGTGCAAACTTGAAATAATAAAAGGTGTCTATAATTTAGTCAATCCTCTGTTATAAATGGTGTTCACAACCCTGAACCATTTTTTTTTAAATAATCGTGAAATCATTGTTTATTTAAAAACAATTTCCCTTGTTGGATGTGAGGTAATAATGTTGAAGTTCATGAAAGAATAACGGAATAGGTTGTGCTTTGCTGCCAGGAGAACACATTTGGACATGCTTGATGCCTTGACACTTAGCGTTTCATCTGGTTTCATTTTGGTCTGTGTAAACTCCCTTTTCCAAACTCTTGCGTACCTTTCTGAGCAAACCACTTGATGGATTGATCTGAAATTTGAATGGAGTTTTCTCATATGATATTCGCAGAACTCTTTTCTCTTAATAGCTGTTTTCATTTTTTCTTCAAATTAAATATTCCTTATTAAATTTGTTAACAAAACTTATGTTCTGCGAATGTAGTCTGAAAAAAAACACTTTTCAAATTTCGGATCAACAGTGCGATGAAATGGCGATTTCGAAATGAGCTGTCGCGCATGCCCGGTGGCAGGCCACCGAGCGCGCGCTGCTGCGCTGTGGGATGCCTGCATCACGGCGCTGACGCACCTTCCACCGTAAAGGTGGGCAACCCACCTCGTAGGATGAAGATGCCTACACCGATTATCTGGATCTGTTTTTATTCATCGAATCCTCTTTATTGCTTGCGGCTCGGTCGCACGGCTGCTCCTCTACGTCGAGGCTCGACGTGGCTCGACACCACCTGCATGCCACGCACACGAAGTCGCCTGGGGCCACGGCGTCTTGGACGAGGCTTCGCTGCACCTGCGGGTGCCGGCACCGGTCTTGTTTGGCGAGGCACAGGACGTGATTGCGCCCTCGGTTGAGATGCCACCCGCGGGTCCGATGTCGTCGACGTTCGGCTCAAGGGGCGGCGGATGGATCCGGAGGGATACTGCGGGCCCTCTTCGGCCATGGCGGGCAGGCTTGGAGGTGAACGCGCGGGTCGCCTCCCAGCCGTGCCTGCTTACAGATGTCGCGTCGAAGACAAGCAGCCTCATTGCGCGATCACGAGAGATTCATTTCCCACCAACTCACGAATGGCATCGCGCACGAGAGTGAGCGACGTTTCCAGGCAGCTTAGCTCCTCCGTTAACATCGTTTTCCTTCTCTGTTTAACAAAGATGGCAACTGAGCCTAGCAATGACAGCAGTATCAAGTTGTCGTTTCAATGCCACATGTTACTAGGGGCAGATCCATAGACCGTCGAAAACGCCTAAAAGGTAGGCAAAACCCGATACTTTGACACGAGTATCCGTTAACGTAACCCTAGACTCCGACGAAGTCCGGCCCATCGGCTCCGGCCCCGACCCAGACCACCCAGACCCGATCGAGACCCGCTCGCACAATAGACAGCCGGCTGAGTCCCGGCAGAGGCCGGCCACAGTGTAGGGGTCTCCCTGCAGGGAGACTACTATCCGGGCGGAAGACCCTCACACTGTGGCCGGACTCTGCCGGGGCTCAGCCCGGCTCAGCCAGCTTTTTATTGTGCGACCGGGTCTCGACCGGGTCTGGGTGGTCTGGGTCAGAGCCGGGTCGGAGCCGATGGGCCGGACTTCGTCGGATTATAGGGAAGTACCATTAGGTAAGCCTCTGCGGCCGCCGCAGACACTGGCATGGGCTCTGGAGGCGAGAATAGCTGGCGCGGGTACTCCATGCTGCTTTGCGGCTGTGGCTCACACTCAAACCCGGGTGGCACCCCGCCCGCCCGGTCCGCCGTTGTAGGGGTATCCTCTGAAACCAGGTTCGAGCGTTCACTCGGGGACCTGCATTCAACGCCTGGGATGCAGGCAACACGACCAACCTGATCCAAGTCTCCTGGTAATGTCGCGAACCCGGTTTCACGGGTTTACCCGCAATCGGGTAAGTACAAAATTTTACCTACCTGCGGACCCGGATCTTACCCGAGCGACCCGGGCAGGGCCCAGGTTCCCGGGGTTTGAACAGCTACACTATGCGGCGTTTCCAAGACAACCTGAAACAGCTTGTTCAACTTATTCAATTTACCTCGCGTCAGAAGCTCGCAAATCTCACGAGCCCGACGGAACGTTGTGCCGTGCAGGTAGGCAAGCCTACTTACTCGGCCCAGGTCGAGGAAAAGCTATTTGTGTTATTGTGTTATGTATTTTAGTGGACCCGGCGTATTTAAATTGTGTGCTTTTATTTGTAAAGTGTTCTCCCCTTTTAGTTTAGGCCGGCCTTTCTCTTGAGTGTTTGTACCGTTCGCTAGTTTCGCACTGTAATAAACCCCTGTTGTTGTTACTCCACTGTCTTCATTTGCACGCTGTCCTGTACTATTCCTACATGTAGAAGGAGTACTCACCCCAACATGTCATGTCGAAGAAATAAATCAAACTGGAAAGAACATTTTCTTTTGAACTTAAACCTAACAACTGATGCACCTCTCCTGCACATTAACCTTGGTAAATAGCAGTTCTCCGATTTTTTTCTGATGAAGACTTTAGATTACTTTCTAATTGTAACCCTCAAGGACACTGTAAAATGAAATTGACATGCCCTAGAAATATTTGAAGTCCACTTTGTTGTTAAAATTCAACCACCATTGGGGTCCTTATGGGTTCAAGGTTCAAGGTCTCCAAGTCCTATTAGTTTCTGACTCATGAGCGTTTACGTAAACTCTTAGACATTTCTGCCAAATTCTCCTCACAGCAAAGGAAAAAGTTTCCAAACCTGTAATTCTGGCAATTCAACTACTTAAGACGATTGGTACAATATTTCGTATTTTCACTCACACCTCACCTTACGTGCTCAAAGGCTTCTAGTTGTACTGCTAACTCCTCCAACTCCAATACAATTTCATGTATGAAAACAAATGAAGTACGTCTCAGGCAGAGTACCGAGGTCCAAACCAAGCAGTACCTTGATGCAAAGTGGATTCCCTGGTCCACATGGATCAGAAGTCAAGTATGATACGAACTGAGATTGAGGGTTCAATGCAATCCATCTGCATTTGAAACTATACCGAATTCACTACAATTGCATGTAGGAAATGTATTGAGTATGTCTGAGGTCTGAGTACTTCGCTCCAAGACAAGCAGTACCTTGAACCAAACCAGGCAGTACCTTGCTTCAAAGAGGATATCCTGGTCCAATTGGATCAGGAGGCAGGCATGATACTGACAAAGGTCAAGTGCTCAGAGCCCTCCATCTGTACTTGCAACTTAAATCAATTCACCAACATTTCGTGCATTAAAAAATTTAAGAATATCTGGCTGTTTTTTGTTGGTAGCCATTCTCTTTCCCCCCTCCTTTCCTACGCACTGGCCTGGCACTGGCATCGGCCGCACGGCTCCAGCCATCCAGACTCAAGCCGTCACTGTCGCTGTCGCTTCTCTTTGTGAATGTTGGGAGTTCTTCGTTCGCTGGTCTGGTGCTCGCCCCATCCTGCCTGCCCAACATGTCTGATTCCGAGTCTCGAGATGGTAAGTACTTTACTTGAAGAACGCACTTTAAGATCCAGGGGGAAATTAGGTTCCTCCATGGAAAATAAAAATAAAACCTGTTCCGGATGTAGGGTTATGTCGGCCCAAATCATTCCCTCTCGTTTCTCTACTGAAATATAAGACGCCGCCATATGATCATAATCCGTATTTATTTTCGCAATCCTTCATCTCTTTGAAAATGTAATTACAGAATCGGAATCTACGTGAAATTTTTCGTTGCCCTGTCGTTGTCGTTACACGGTTATGAAATAGCTTCAATTAGTTTTATTCGTTAAAATGTTGGAAAACGGAGCCGCGGGGGCTGCCGCGCGCTTCTGAACCTGGTTTCAGCGCGGGCCGTGAGTTGCCACCGGCTGATGGTGGCTGTTTATTTTCCGTTTCACGATCTCTATTAAGTAAATTTTCTTTCAGACATGTTCGAAGATGATCCGGCGACGCAGACCGAAACCGGCCAGGGCCAGCCACCGTCAAGTCAGCCCGGCCACACTCACACTCAGCAGTCTACTCCTACTGAGCCCGTGCACGTGCAGCAGCCGAACCAGAGCCGACCTGGGCCTGGACCAGGGCCACGAGTTCTACGGCGGTACAACGTCACATAACCTAACCTGATTGGGAATTGTAAGTTCAGGAAGATTTTGGGTTAAAATTGGGGCAAACAGTTCTCTGCTAGGGTATGTATATATATATAATGTTTGTCACTGCATATGAAATTGTGTGTGCAATAATCTCTGGGAAAGGTACTGCAAGGTGGGTGACTCCCCCTTACATTTACTTGTAACGTAAACCAATTCTTTTGAGCTTTGGAGGAAAACTACTTTCACATATTAGGTTAGAGTTTGGGTTACTTATGAAAAATCTTTACAAACTTTAAAGATATCAGGCATGAAAGCAACTGTAGACGCATATTATTTAGTTTGAACTTGTCTCACTGTATTAGTTTGTCAGTTGTTTTGAGAGTGTCTATCATTTGCATTCAACATTCATAGGTTTTGCCTATCGTAAACAGGCTTTGTTCATGAATAATTTTGAGGGTCTCTAAATGTCAATTTTCCTTTGTAGCTCTACCGGATGCGCAGACCGTTACATCCCAAATTCTACGTGATCTACCCGGCTCTTCTGCCGCAGTGGCAACCGGACCACAAAGTAAGTTCTTCCATCATACATTTTCAGTGTTAATTCATGTAGTCCTTACAGCCATTCTTTGTTATTGAATTTAATTTGCTTTTATTCCTTGGATTATGCTTTCATGCACACATTTACCCAATAGACAGGTGTGCCTCCTTATCTTACTTGTGCTTTTGTGTGATTCTTTTAGGAATGGTTGAGGCTGAACCAACCTTGGCTCCCACAGGGCCGTCTCCATCTAGGACTCCTTTTTTTGCTGGCCCTGGACCATCAAGTGCTACCCAAGGGTATTCAGCTTCAATGCCAGGACCGTCCTTCCTCATGCAGGGGAATTCAGCTTCAATGCCAGGACCGTCCTTCCTCATGCAGGGGGCTTCAGCTTCAACGCCAGGACAGCTGTTTTCCAGCCAGGGGCAGGCAGCATCCACTCCTGGGCCATCACCACCTACGCCCGGTCCATCAGCAGATTCAACCACCTCGCAACCCAGTGGGCCGCAATGTAGAATTTGCTTCAGGGTTCCCAATCGCATAATCAGAACCTGTGGCCACATGGTGTGCGACAGCTGCGCCCAGAACTGGTTTCGTATACGGCAGGTTTGTCCAGTGCCTGAGTGTCGCAGGCCCTGTCTAAATGCTGACTTAGTTCCAATTAATCCAAGATAACCTAATTTTCTTTGCAAATTTTTCCAGTGTTCTCTTTGAACTATTTTTATTGGTTTTCATTTTTAAGTTTTTTTATTTGACACTTGTAAATATTACATGTACTAGACAATAGTTCATTTGATGTCACCATAATTAATTCTGTCAGTGAATTTGTTCAGTAGTTTTTTAATGTAAAGCTGCTCAATTAACATTTCGGCAGTGTCAGGAGAGGATGGAAGGTGATCCTTGTTGGATCTAACATCACATCTTGGATAATTCAATGTCTTAGGTTGTTCTTTTATAACTTAATTTTGAGACTGTGTTCTTTATGTGAAAAAAAAACGTTAACGCTAACGCTAACGTGAAAGCAGATGATACTAATGTTTATTTCAATGTATGTTTGTTCATCATTTAATTAAGGAAAACTAATTATTTTTAATTTTCTAATTTGGCCTGATGTATTCATGTCTGCGCATGTGTGTCCACAATGATATGCCTAATACCACTTGTGTTGGGTATCATTCTCTTTGTTTCAACGCAAGGATGCACAATATGATGGTCAATCACATAAATACTCAATACCCGTAAAAGTTGTTCTCTGTACTAGCGCGGGATCGCCGCAGCACTTGACACTCAGCCGTCCGGTCACGATAAGCAGCCGAGCTTCGTCAGTCGACTCCAACATAAACAAACAAGAGCAGCGCGGCGCAGCGCAGCGCAGCACTCCGCGCCACTTGTAACCAGACGCCGCGCATCCGTTCCGCCCTAGTACCAATGCGAACTTTTGCGGGTATCAGCAAAAAAGTTGAACGGATGCCGAATTCCGCATCCTCACGTTCCGACGAGAAAAATGATACCAAATAAGACTAGGATAGCGGCGGGGGCGCGGGCACGGGCGAGCCGAAGCCCCCTCCGCACCATAATTCTTGGCGAGCCAGCGGACCCCACTTGGTGGCTGTCTGCCAGCTATAGGACTCTGGGTGCGGGGCGCGGCGCGGGCGCGGCGCGGCGCGGCCGAGCGCCCTCCGCCCATATAATCTTCTAGTCTAGCCATCCAGCCGCTTGCTCCCCGCACGAGAGTACAAGCATTCTGATACATTTATAATTATAATTTCTTTTTTCAATTTTTGCGTATAGCTGTGAACATAAATGTATCATCTGCTAAAAATCAGTTGTATTCATCATAAATGATCCAGGAAGCGGAAGAAGGAGTTAACTCAATTTTGGTCATTTTTCAGGGGATAAAAAAAACTGTTTGCATGGAAAAGTAAACCTTGATGAAACAATGTTAGGATTAATTTTTAATATTCAAGGCATGAGTAAAAAAGTGTGAACTATGTTCAAGGCTCCAGGCCGTCCCACTGGCGGATTCCATAAGTTATCCCCTTTCGCAAAAGTGGACAACGGAGTCATCTCAACTTAGTTCTTTAAAATGCAGTGGTATATGGAGACAACTCATCATAAAAATGTGGAAAAAGGAGTCAACTCAACTTGTATCCAAAAATTTCAAATTCATTTGGAGATAAGTGGACTTGTATCAAAATATCATATTTGTAATAGGAGACAAGTGCACTTACCTCCTGCATAGTCAAACAGTTTAAAACTTAATAAAATACGACGGATAACAGAAAACAGGCCGTACTTCACGTCTTGTGACTGCCGTGTGGCATTTTGTCTTACAAACTTTTGCTGAATGCGACAGGTTAGGTTCCTATGGTTCAAAAGTTTTGATCCATTTTTGTTGAAAGGGCGAGGTGACCATTTTCTCGAACTTACCAGCACAGTCTTCATGTCTTCAAAATCAATAGAAGAGCGATAAAATAGAGTGACACTAGCGAAACTTGAATGAAAACCCTATTCTCTAGGGTTCACGCATCGACAGCATTTCCAAAATGAAAACAACAACAAAACAACTTGATGTGTCGCACCACTGTTGCCAACCGACATCTTAATTGCATCCGTCTGCTTTTATTATATCACGATTATACTTCCACTTTCTTCATATCAGTTTATATTAGAGAGTAAAGTAATAATTTCTCTATGGCTTATCTATCTGCTTGGGCCTTGCAGTTGAGCAAAGGAGACACCGGCCCGTCCATACCCCGTGTTATGCAACGTCCCATGAGCGCGGGGTATCTCCACGACCAGCTGATATTTCTGCTTGAAGCCATCCTTGGAACAGTTACTTTAACTAAAAATGAAAAACTGAGTGTGACATCCCTGTCAAATGGATGTCAAGATTTTTAATGAGGGCCACAGGGGGCTATACTTTTCTTCTCCGACTTGCCTGTGAGACTAAAAGGCTTTGAGTGTTTCAAAATAGAAGAAAGTAAATGCAGTAAAGATTCATTTTATTTCATGTTTCATACAAAGAATACAACAACAAATTCGAGATTGATACAATTTGATTTGAAACAGGAAACATTTATTTCAATAATTTAACAAAATAAAAACTATGAGACTTGTAAAACATTTTTGTCCTCTTTGTCCAGAGGAAAAATAGTCTTACTTTTTATAAAATGAAAACAACAAAGAAAGACAATAAACAATGTACTTGTAAAACATTTTTTGTCCAGAGGAAAAATAATCTTACTTAAAAAGGAATCAACAAAGAAAAAACATGTGCTTTCAATATATTAGTGTCAGGGGTCATACTTCTGAAGTTTCATAGTTAACATAAGGAATTAATTTTTTCAAGAGAAGTTTGGTCACTAAATTGAAATTAATTTGAAAAGAGCACACACCAAAGAAGAATACTGATCAGTCTTCACCTTCACTTTCTTCTTCATCTGATGAAGGGAACAAATCTGGGTCAAAGTCATCATCTCCATCTGATTTCAAATTTAAATAAAATGGTCTACACTCTGGGTCGATCAAATGAAGCAAGGATATGAGGTCTGCCTTTTGCTTGTGGCTGATTGTAGGAGGTTCAGAGTAGGCTTTTTGAGGGCTCAGAGTTACAGCCACTTTGCGCCTTCTCCTTATGTCAAGGAATGCGAATGGTGCCTCTTCATCATGGCTGGTTTTGTATGCAATAATACCTGGCCGTCCCTGTTCATGCCGCATCCAGGCCACAGCTTTCCAAAGGAAAATATTTCCTGCTGAGTCTTTCTTGCGTTTCACCAGTGGACTGCATCTTCCTTTTAGCAAATCCTTGAAGTCCAGCTGTGATTCTGTTTTTAAATGAAACACAGAAAAGTTTCGGCTGGCATTTCTTACCAGTGTCATCCAGTCTCTGGGAAGGTGCACATCTGTTGCATTCCTCATGCAGCTTTCAATGGTGGAATGGTCAGTGTCGCCTTCCATATGGGTGTTGCCCTGGCACCAGAAACTTTTGCTCAATTTTATGGAGCGTTGGTTTGTGCAGAAGTGCAGTGCTGAGTGCGGCAGCCACAATTGCTATTCTTGTTTTGTCCGCCACAAGTGTCGGACCACAATGTGAGTTCTTCCACTGTATCAGGTAAGGTCATAATATAGTGGTACAGAGCAGATCCAATTACTGCGTTTTGACGCCTCTGTCTCCGCTCACCCTTCGTGCCACATGGCAGCTCCTGTGTGTGCTATTTTTGGAGCCACAGTCGTGAATTAGGTTAAGGTTGTAGGGTCCAAAGTAGTCGCTTGGTTAATAAGACAACAGATGTATCCAGCAAAAGGAGCTTCGGGAGGCAGTTGCTGGAGATCAAATGCAAACATGTGCATGGCGAGTACGTTCGCTTAGTCCTCGCTCTTGCACGGGACTTTATCTTGTCTTTTTCTATTTCACGGGCTGCCTTCCCATTTCTGTATGGTGTTGGTCCAAAATTTCTTCATATCTTTGTTCCGCTCATTTCTCCATTTTTGGCGTAAGTCACTGCAAGCTATCTAGTTTGTCAAATGTATGGCACGTGGTCAAGTTTTTCTCTGCTTAATTTGCACAGGCCCAATTTTCGTGAAAACTTCTCTCTTCAATACTACCCATCTGGAGACAGGCTTTAGCGGAGACACAGGATCAATTTCTTGAACACACATAGGCTTGTTTCATAGATGTATTTTCAAAGTTTAGAGTTAGCTGGTAAGAATTGAGTGGTTCACAGTTTTGGTGTATTGCATAGTGGGATTTGTATTTGGGAACTCGTGTTAAACAAATTTCGTATTTACATCCCCTTCTTTCTGACAATCACATAGGGTTGCCTCGCTCTTCCACTAGCATCATTTTGCACAACGATTGCCTCCTTGTGGTGGAAAGACTTTTTCCTTACAGCCAAAAGATCAAATAAACTTGGGAGAACACCCTGAAAAATTAGAAGGAAGGACACGGCCTTTTGCAAAACATCAATATTATTGAGACTTTTTGTACTACAGTTTACAATTAACATGGTTAAAAGAAAGTGACATAATTTCTTATTTTTCTTGTCTTCTAGGTGCCCACAAACGCATTATGGATACAAAATGTGCTAACAGATAGTACTTTCGGTTTAACTTCAACTAAATATGGCAATATACGAAGATCTTCTACTTTGATCACACGAGACCCTTCCACATATGATCTTGGAACAACAAATCCTGGGCAAACTTCAGGTGAAAGTTTGGTGACCGAAGCACTTCTTTTCCGTACACTCAGGGCCAGGGGTAAAGGACACCCTTTGCTGACACTAAATTTTCCTCAGGGCATTCACATATTCTTCACCAGCTATTGTTCCTCGCAAGTTTTTCTCTCTGGTCTTGCTGCTGTGAGACTGGCTGCCGTAATTTCTCCTTTTGAAGGCGTTTCCTTCCTTGTCCAGGCACTTCTTTCAGCTCCCTGCCTCAGGTTGTTGGTTGCCACTGGAACTTCTATCTGTTTCCCAGCTTCAAGTTGCCGCTCATGAACTTCTTCCTCCAAAGTTTTTGACCGTACCCCTTCCTCGGCTCTCGTTGGTTCTGCCATCATCTGATACTGTCACTCATTTCAGTTTCAGACAAACGACGTGTTACTAAACAGGAAGTCATCACTGTCAGAATCATCATCATTCATCCAGGACTAATTTATTGGAAGGCTTCTGCTCCAGGTGGTAAGAGTAAAGTTTATAAAATATTAGGGGTAAAAAAAAAACACAGAGATGCGAAATAGTCTAAATCAATAATAGCCTTGCTGTAAGCATTTAGAGAGTAACTTACATGGGAAAGAGGTTAGAACGGGAATTCTCAATCGACACAGTCACGGGAATTCGAGATTCGCTGTTTAGGGGTATACTCACTGCAAAATAAAATAAACAGGATTAAAATCTTTGCCTCATAGTTCTTCATATCAGCAATTTAACTTTAAAAAAAAAATTTATATGAGCAGATTAACTGTGATGTGCGTGAGACTAAACCAAAATTATTAGTGATCCATATTAGCTGGAGATTTAGTGTCAACGGGTTTCCAGCAGTCAGTTAGTATAACTCCTCTGTGGGTAGCGGGCTCTTCCACCGCTACTGTTTTGGAACCCAGCTGGAAAAGTTGTACCAAAACAAGACAAACAACATCAGAACAAACTTAAGGTAGGGGAGCAATTAGAAAAGGAAAAGGGGATTGTGAGGACATTCCTTGTATAGATAAATATAATATATATATGTGATAATTACAGTTTACCTTTGGTCAGCTGATGCAAATTGGAAACCATCTCCTTGGACTGCAAACTGTTGGTTGCTCACTCTTGGTTGGTTGTTGACTGCGTTTACAGTGCTTAGCGATTAGTAGATGTCACTAAGAAAATTTTTACACTTGTAAATAAAACACTTGAATTTATGAATTGATACGTGAGCATGAGTAATAAGTACTCCTCCTTATTCTCATTATTTTGGTACTGTTGAAAACTTACCTTGAAGGGGTGGCACAAAGTCGGTTCTTTTTAGTTGACGTTTCAAAAGATCATATTATCACTCCTGGATGCTCAAATCGTACGGCAGAGTGAGTTGGCTGGACTGAAATGTATAAAATAAGATATAATAGAATATATGACTAATGAACAAACAAACTTTCTTACAAATGATACCTATAACTGCAATTAATAACGAGTGCTTTAAGTACTTAAGCAATCTGATCATGGTTGCTGCTTTAAAGACTTTCAACAGCTTAAAAAATACCTTTTAGGAGGTGACCGATAGCCGATGAGTCTTGGTGATGGATGGAGGACCTTTATCTGCCACATTCTTTGGTGATGGATCAAGTCGCCTCAGGTGGATCTGTGTTACACAACAAATCAATTTTAGAAGTACTAGGCAAGTAAAACTGAAACATAAAATTATATTCATATATAACATAACAGAAGGTGAAGTCTGCAATCAGGCCTCAAGAAGTCGACTTCTTTCCGAACATTTGCGACAATTGGCATAGGTGCGTATTACACATAGAGATGAGTCCGACTAAACCTGACTTGTACTGAAAGCTTGAACGGAATAGAAGACAAAGTTGACAGCTAAGTTATAATTTGAAATCAAACAAAGAAATTACTAGGTGGGATAGGAATAAGAGTTAAAATATGGAATGATTCACTGATGCAATAGTGTAAAGGGTAAGGTGTCTCATCAACACTTGAACTTTCACGAGAGGGAATTCATGAATTTCGACGTCAAAAAACTGCAAAGGCACCGCTATATTAAAAAGATAACGTCAGATTTATACGTACTGGAATACTATTGGTATAAACATAAGTGAAGGAGAAGTTGTATTCAATTCATTCACTTTGGATTAAGCGCGTGCCGAGGTGGACGTGTTTGGCACACTCCATTGCGCGAATCATATAGACTTTTTGCCTACCATTTTATTTGTCGAAGCAGCGACGGCGGCACTGCGCCTAAGTTGATGGAGTAGACTCATTCTGCCTACTAATATTCGGCAAAGAACTCTAGCTGTAGATCTTATATGTTTTCTAGAACATCAGCGACTAGAGGGAAGAGGACCATCACCAAAGACCACACCTTGAACTAATAAAGAGCCAAAAGAAAGCGACGCGAATCGAGACACTGACACTCGAGGCTATTGGCAGGCACGGGCTTACTTATTTGCTTACCGAATGTAGTCATCTCCCCACAGTCGCTCACTTGTCGTGTTTCTCATGAATTGCCAGCTCAAAATGTGATCTCAAAAATCGAAATTAATTGTAGTAGCTAAAGTCTTTTCAAACAAAAGATCTTCAGGAAGTAGTTGAGCAAGTAGGTTAAGGTAATGTCCTAGAACTAGCCCACGTGTCGTTGAGGAGGGGTTGGCAACAGTCGTGCTTGCTGGAGTACGATTTTGAATGTTGTTGTTGTGTGTTAGGGTTTGTGTGTTTGTGACCACAAATTTCAGAGAAATTATGTGTTTACTCCTGAAGTTTTGCTTGTCCACTTTGTATATTTATTCTCTGCCTTCATCTTCCCCTCACACTTTTAAGTTTATAAGTCACGGTATGTTAAGAGACAATGAATTCTGGGTTCGTGTGTATTCGACTATCTTGGTTTCTCCGTAATTAGTAACCCAGTAATGGTATTATCTTTGAACATGAGAAACCTAACCTGTGAGTATTCAGTGGGCAATCAGGGAGCACTTGAGAAAAACCTTCCGCAAGTGGTTTTTGACTGCTATAGCAGCTGTAAAAGTTGTAGTTGTTTTCAGTTTGTTTCAATACCGTGCATACGATGTTGTATGAGTGTGAGAGTGACTTCCTTTTATTCCATTTTTCTACGTAGAATCCATTTGGCCTGAAGTTGAGTTGTTTCTATGTTTCCAATTCACATTTGTGAATGAAATGGTAGACAAACTTGTAGTTGCCTCTTTTTACCATTATGTAGCATAAGGATGTTCATTCTTTTAGGTCAAATTGATTCCTTTTTCCGTCTGTTATCAACCAGCAGTCATGTGAACTTTCTGTTGTATCTTAGTCTCCTTTTTCAGCCAAAAATGTGGACTGTAGAAGGGACTAAGTGTGAGTTATTCACTTTTATCCATGTTGAATTTTTCTCCCAATTGGTATGTAATATTTGAGTCAAACCGTTAAGACAACAACATTCTAACCTACTCTAGAGGGACTTCATTATTCAGCTTAAAAAAAAATATTTGGATATAAGTCAAGTTATTCCCCTCTTACCGC
>CM060086.1:2244780-2298387 GCA_030522485.1 Stenchaetothrips biformis
AACTTCACTATGGTTCTAATGAAAGTTTTCCTTGGGCTACATGAATGATTGTAGGTTAAAGTAAAGATAATTTAAATTGAAAGAAGATGCTAAAGAAATTCGTCCCAAACTAATCGCAAGAGTACAGAAGTAAAAATTTTCGAAACCAGACGATTTTGTTCAGTCCGACCTGGGCAACGTATATCCTTATGAGCCTACTATTGTTTTGACGTGCCCTTTTGCGGTGCTCCAGGCTGTCAGCACTACTCCCAGCCCGTTCATACTGAGCGCTGCTCGGGGCCTCGTCCAGGCAGCCCAAACGGGTGTCGGCGCTGCGCAGGGCATCGGGAACGCAGCGGTCAGAGCGGGCAGCAGTGGAGTCGACCTGGTCCTGGACGCCGCCGAGATGACAGTCTTCCCTTCGTTTCAGATTCAAGCAGATGTAGATACTTCCTCCAGAGCGCCGAGTGAAGAAAAAGAACAACAAAAGCCGGATTGTTCCCCTGACAGACTAGGACGTGCCCTAGACTGTCCCACGAAAAAATCAGTGTTTAAAAATTCAACCGCTCACCTCGGACTTATGTGTCTCACCTAAAAAGAGGTCTCCAAGATTTTTTCCCAGAATTTTCGAGCAGTATTTAGATGTCGCGCATCGGCAGATCCACGTTTTTCCCCCATTTTTCTCAAATTCATCCGTGGCAGTCTACCGCACCACACCCAGCTCTGCCCCTACTACTTAGTTTGACTCCTAGTGACCCTATGGCACCGTTCTGCACCACACTCGTCCCTCTTGAGCCCATCTTAACCCTCAAATAGGCATCCATAACGAATAACTAGTCAAAAAATGCCTTAAAAGCTGCAAAAGTGGTAAAAATATCGTGTATTTATGAAAGTTAGCTCAAAACGATAGAGCATGAAAAATTACGTTGAGGAGAGGGGAAATAAACACTCCACACGGTCAGTTTTTGTCACAACAGCGCGAGCGAAATGGAACATCCCCGCGAATTTAACCGTCTTCTATTCAAATATTGATGTGTAGGACTTTTATTCCTCTTGTTGCAAGTCAAGAATCATCTTTTATGCTATTCTTTTAAATGAAGGTACATAAAAGCATAGACAACCACCTATTATATCTATGGACAGATTGCTCCGTGTAAAGTTATGTTTTACGCCTCTTTCCTCACTGTCGGAAATTCTTTGAGCTCGCATTTGAGGGATTTAAACATGACGAATGTTCGTTTCGGCTTCGTAAGGGAGGCTGGGGCACCATGACCACCGGGGCGCCATGACCACCCCCCTCTATCTCTAGAACCATGTGACCGACGGCAATCGGTCAACCGGACTGTCAAGAGAATCAGTTTCTCACTATTTTTAACCAAAGCCCTATCTTGTAACGTGAAAGGTAAAATCACAGCACCTCGTCAAAATTTTTGCTACTGCGTTTTAGCTAACTTTGGCATTTTTCAAATGTGGGATATTTTTTCTCACCATCACATCTTAAGAGATATGCACAATGTTGTTGGCTTTTCTGAAAGGGTCGGATGTCAGGCAAAATATCCAGCATGACATTATGATCTAAGTGGCTTCTGACCTTCTTAGAAAGCCTAAGAGTCGTAACGTGCATCTGGTGCATCTCGGGGAACCATGATCACATGACCTTTAAATTTAAACAAAATGACCAAATCAAAATCTGCTTACAAAAATGGATTTCTCTCAGCAAAACCAACAAAAAGTGTTAACACATGTTTTACCCTTGGATGACAAATGTAAGCGTTACAGCGTTACACGTTTTTGAAACGTCCGTTTTGAGGGAGTTTAGAACTTTTGAAGCTTTGAACGTTTTCGAAGTTCTTTTTCAATCGGCACGACTGGAGTGCTGGTAAAAGACAGCTACGGAAATAATTGCAATGAGAACCTGTCAAAAATTACACTTCTTGGGCAGAAAAATGAATTTGGGCGTGGTACCCCATAGGGTACCCCATATAGGGGGTACCATGACCACTTTACACTTTTTTCTTCCAAAGTGCTCTCTGAGCAAGCTCTACGTGGCAGACACGTTCAAATGGGTGGAAGAGGTACTTAATGGTCCAATGAATCACCTCATGCCGTGAACTCAAGTTTTCGAACCACAGGGCGTGGTTGGGGGAGCGACGAAAAAAAAAGTGGTCATGGTGCCCCAGCCTCCCTTAAGTCTTTTCAGCCTGCTAATATCGATCTCTCTGCGTTTGGTTTTTTGAGTTACGTGTCTCGGTGATACAACTTAGTCTTCGAATATTCAGTTGGTGACGCAGAATACCTTGTGGTGCTCTCTTATCGGTCGAGAGGATGCCGCTTGCGTCACCAACTGAGTATCTTTAAACCAATTTGTAGAAGTACCGAGACGCGCAACCCAAAAAGTGAAACGCAGGTGCCACCACCGCAGCCGCTCGGGTCGTTGCTTATTGGGAGAACGCTACTCTCCCGACATAAGCACAACATGTACCTGCCGTGGTGGCACTTACCTGCACGGTTCAAGTTGAAGTTATTTTAAAGCGCAGTGTTCGTACATGAAGTGGCTTAGGACTTGAGCAGGAGGCAAAGTATACTGGGTGATGTGGACGGTATCAGACCCTACCCGCCAGGTCTTTCAGGATGCCCTGCTTCAAATCAACTTTTCACTTGACTCTCACCCGACACAAACAACACCAGTTCAATCCAGCTTTGTCCACGGGCGGTTCACTTCGTGTGCGTGGCTAAGTGCGTGAAACGACGGCGATATGTAGTTTCCGTGACAAACAACAGGTGGCACCACAAGCGATCCGCACCATATTTTTGTATTTCTATTACATGTACAGCTGTAATATACTCGCATTAAAAAGAATAGCATAAAGAGATGATTTTCAACCTGCCACAAGAGGAATAGAAGTCTCACAAATTAATTTTTGAATATATAATAGGAAAAGTGGTCATACAGATTGGCAACTTTGGCCCGTCTCAAACATTTAAAAATTTGAAAATTTTGTTAATGATAAACCCCAACAGGGTTATGAACCTAGGTCGGGGTCCCAACGGACCTATTTTTCGCCATCAGCACCCTCGAAAACGTATGAATCAATGTCAAACTGAAAATACAAAATATAGGCGTGTTTGACCATTACGAGATTCAAACGCGGGTCTGAGTTTAAAATGGATGTCATTTCCGGCATCAGTACCCTCAAACAAATAAGAAACAACGTGGAACTCAACATAAAAAGACGAAAAAAACGTGTGGGACCTCTTTTTCCACAAGGACTAAGAGTCCAAAGTGAGAGGTTGAATTTTCAAACAATGATTTTTTCGTGGAACCTAACCCACACCTCACCTTATTCGTTACCTAGAAGTAAGGATCAAAGGAAAGCTGATATCGTTCGAAGAGCCTCTGCAAGGTATAAAAAGTCAAAGATATGCAGTCCAATCCAACTTTTTAGGCCGAAATGACTGGTAATTAGTTTATACTGTTGCTTTCTTATTTTTCAAAAGTACCTGAGTTTTGGTCTTAAGCCGATGAAGCGCGCGATGAAGACCGGAGAGGATCTGCTGCCGGCACTGCACTTGAAGGCATTTCCGCTGCACCAGGCGCTGGAGGCGGTCGAGTCCAACGCCGTGCGAGCGGCCTTAAACACCGGGCGGACCTTCGGCAGCGAGGTGCTCAGCCAGACGCGCGGCGTCGCCAGCAAGCTGCCGGGCAACGTGCTGCCTCGCGGGGCCAGCCTCGGGGTTGATGTGGCGAAGCGAGAACTCGACGGGGGCGTCAACGCGGCGACCGGCATTGCCAACGGCACGCAGGTAGCGGCGTGGCATGTTTTTGTGTTTGTATTTAAACCATGCGCACTGGGGTGGAGTGAAAATCTGGGATCGAAAAGCTGTACGCGGGTTTAGGATACAGCAGCTGCAACGCCCAGTTTGACCCATCGGACCCCCTTACATTCCCTGAGGGGGCCCAAAGTTGGGTCTATGAGGCAGTTGCCTCCTTGCGGCCGAACGGAGCAATATTTCGGAGACGGCCATCGTCGGGAACAAGGGCGCCGGAAGTGGGGGGCGGGGACCCGACTCGGGAAGATGCTGAATTGAATTACGAAGAGAATGGTATTTGGTTGGAAATTTTCCGACATCCTGCGCTAAGCCTAACGCGATTGTTGGTAAAACGCGACGGGGTTTCATCGAAAATCCCTCTTCGAGCAAGCCAATGCTCGGTAACCATAGGTTTCCTACATACAAGTGCGAAAAAAAACCTACTTGTCTTATCATGTGAGAAGTTGCGATTTGGGACCAATGCCGCCTGATCTAGGTCTAACGAAAACTCTATTTTCGCTGAAAATCCGTCACCTTTCTTCCTTTATCGCTCTGGGCGAAGCGTCGCATGTACTCGCAAAATTTTCAACTATATACCATTCTCTTCCTACTTACACCCAGCCGAAAATTTATTTTCGATTCGGAGTCAAATCGACGTCGATGCATTCGATAATAGCAATAATAGCTCGAAGTCGTTTTTCGCCTCGAATTTTCAAAAAAGTCGACCAATGGGTTTTTGACCCTTAAAGGCTTGGGCAGACTGGGAAGCCTTAACCGACCTGAAATCGGCCTCGAATCGACACCGATTTTAAGTACATATCGTTGTCGAATCGAAGATTTTCTTCTTCTCCAGATCGATTCGACCCCGAATCGTTAATGAATTTTTGGCTCGACATTTCGCATCTTTCTGACGTTGGCCGTCAATTTTCCCCAAAGACCCAACTTTGGACGCCCTCCGTGATCAAAGGGGTCCGATGGGTCAAATAGACTCATTGATTCGCTCGTCGCCGAGTAAACAAAAAAAGTAATCAAAAAGGCAGGAACCAGTAGCGAAGTATTCCTACTGGTTCCTGGCTCTTTGATTTATTTTGTACTTCACTCCGCGACGAGCGAAGGGGTCTATTGGGCATTGCAGCTAGTCTAATGATACCGTAACCTACTTGAACCCACGTCCGGTTTTTTCCATCTCAGGGTTTCACTTTCCCCTAATGCGCACGCATGCATCGATGGTGTTGCGAGGTGAAATAGGCCTAGTGGGGGTGTTCAAAGGTGCCGTTTACATCTTATCTTTAGAAATGTGTCAGAACCGACTTAAATTCATTAATCTTTGTTCTTTTGGAACGCTGCGACGCACTGCGAATAATTGGCCCCCTCCGCTATTTGCAGCTCCTTAGAAGGAACGTTCAAAAGGAATTCAGATAAAATGCATTTTCGGTGGCGTGCAAATATTACGTCACCTCTAATAGGCCTCTTTTTGACCCCCTCCCCCCCCGGTCCATCGTCGGTTTAACCTAACCTTCCCATGTACTTAAGATAGGACCATAATCAGAGCCCGAACCACCTCCCCCCCAAAGTGATGAAGTAATATTTGCACTCCGCCTTAGTCGTTTCTGAAGCATTTCTTGGTCTAAAGGAGTATAAAGGAGCATAAAGTATTATGCTCGATGCCAGCGGCACCGTTCGACACACCATATATGGCCAATACTTCACCTTGCGCTACCATCGATGCATGCATGCACATGAATCTAATTCATACACCTATAGTACTGAATTTCGAACTCACATCATCCAAACGATGGTATTTGTGAGTGACGCTAAAAGAACTCAGAACGAGCCAAATCATGTACACCCAGAAGAGAGTGGCCTTGTCCCAGAGCAGAGGAGCGCTTGAAACTGACTGTTGTCTCAGGATCTTGTCATGAAAGCAAATGCTAATGTCACTTTAAGATAAGTGTAACATCCGATCAGAGAACCCGCTGACATTTTAAACCTTGGAAATAAGACCGAGTTTGATTTTCAAAAGTGCCAAAATTGCACATGAGAAACAAGGTAGGTGGACGCCAGACCGTCGCAATGCTGCGCCAGTTTCGACAATCCACGCCTAGCGTTCACACCTACATTGACCTGCGGCGCTGGCCTGCAGGCTTCTTTGACACACGTGAGCGATTATAACGGCCAGGTTTTAAGGACCTGCGTGCTAGATGGCGCTCGGAGCGCCGTTCACGTTTACCAAATAGTGTTTCTAATTTATGTTGGTGAAGTTAAAAATTTTTGCAAGTAACACTATCTGTCACCTTCGTTAATATCTTCTTTAGCAGAATGCGACACCATATTAAAACGAACGTGACAAAATTCACATTCGAACGGATATAACGTCACATTCGTTGAATAAGATGGCTTAGGTTCACATTTTGGTTACTCTACTTCCTTTCCTGTGAAGCCAAGTCAATTTGAACAACATGACAGACGGACATATTGTTGAAGTGGTATATTACCCATGAGTAAAGTTTGGCATGAAAGGTTCTTTTTTTGTCAGATAAACAATAGGCCCTATTGTCTCTCTATCTGACAAAAAAAGAACCTATTGAATAGGGAAAGGGCAATGTACCCCAAGTTGTTGCCTACTTTCAGGGCCAACGTTTGACTGCCAACCTGATATTCCCCCCCCCCCCCCCGATTCCGCGATTACCTATGCCTGAACATCAACGCCAAGTGATAAAGGTATTTTATATCTTGCAGGCGATGGTGAACGGCGCAGCGGCATTCGGCCGACGGGTCAACGCCAGACTTGCCTCCGCGGCTCAGAGAGGCATTGACTGGGCCGGCGGGGTCGCCACCAGACTGCTGGGGGCCCAAGACAACGCCCTGGCAAGAGTGCAGGGCTGGCTACCCGCCCGGAGCTCCCTGCTGAGCAGACTAGGCTAAGACATGCTAAGCTACGCTGTGGTTGCAGTAGCGCCAATTATTCGCCCAACGGTTCCCAATTTAATCCCCTCATCGATGGTCAAAAAAAAAAGCATAAGAAAATTGACGCCACCCGTTTTTATCTGTGTCTTAAGCGGAGGGTTGAACTACTTGTGCACAAGGACGGGCTGTTATCACAATCAGCCTGAAATTTCAGCTTCAATACCTTAAACAGCGCCAAATTTGTGCTTTTATCAGCACAGAATGAAGTGAAATCAAGTATAATTATGTCATGGAAAATGGTTCGTCCCTCGCGAAAGCATCTTCTAAACGATAGAAATATTGAAGAATATAGTACCTCGGAGGAGACCTAGAATGGAAGACATATGTTGTCTTTTTTTTTTTGGCTGAGCCCTCTTATCCTTCCACTTAAACTAAAACTTCAACTACACTGGGCGTCAAAATTAGCGTTACACTTCAACTTTCATTCGCCATTTCAACGGAAATTAAGGTAGGGGCTTCTAATTGGGTAGAGGGGAACCTTAACCAGCGGGTGGAAACTCTGTTGCCAGAAAAGGCATGCAAAGGTTTTTTGTACACCTTAGATCTCAGAACCCAGAAGTAATAGGTAAAATCCGAGGGCATATTTGGAATCCTCATAAAATTTCGCTCGGCGTAGGATATGTGTAGTGCCGGGGGTTGAGGAAATGGTCAGTCATTTTGCTATGAGAAAGTAGAAAATAGGGGAAAAACGCATAGGGACCAAGATCCAAACGTTGCATTGTTTTATTGTATTCCTTAATGCAAGAGAACGGGACCTCGCACGTAAAATCTGAGATCATATTCTGAACCCTGAGGAGATTTCCTGTGCCTTGGGCTGCCATGAAGTCGGCAACACAGCATAATAAACAAAAACCGTTGCCGTGAAACCAAGAGAATGTATGCCGCGATTGCATCGCACAAAATTACAGAACAGTCTGTCATTGACCGCGTGTTCCAAGGGTACAGGCTATCTTTCTTGAATACCCAACAAGTGCAATGCACACACAAAAGCACGCTGAATTCATAATCTGTGCTCAAATTTTGAATTGGTCTTTCCGTTTTCTCACATAAAGGATGACAAAATAGCTATTTCCGGGATAAAGCGTAAATTCCGATCCTGGTCCCAAAGCGTTTTTTCACCTGGTTTTTACTTTCTCACGGCAAAATAACCGACCATTTCCTTATCCCTCGGCACTATATCTATCCAACGCCGAGTGGAATTTTACGAGGATTCCAAATATGCCCTCGGATTTCACCTACCACTTCTGGGTTCTGAGATCTAAGGTGTACAAAAAACCTTTGCATGCCCTTTTTGGCAACAGAGTTTCCACCCGCTGCCTTAACGGGTTGTACTATCGTTCTCAAAAGTTTTGTCCGGCGGTATGGCGATACCCCGCGTGACAAGGTCGTGGAGAGGTGCTGCCACCTACCGGACCCCGAATGCTTTAGCCGGAGGCACATAGCAGATTTCATCTCGGCAAGGACGGGCACGCATCAATGTGGTGGCGAGGTTAAGAAACGGAAAGGAATTGAGAAAAAAGCGAAGATTTTGACTGGCACGACCACCCAGATAGAGCACATCCAGCGATGCGAACGGATGAAGGTGCAGGTGAGGTTAGTCGGCCCAGCTCCGAACTCCGGCGTCCATTCAGATTTCTCATACCGCGCGGGAGTTTCGAAACTAACCTGTTGTGTGCTCACATCCACGATCCTTACCTGCCGGAGTTAACATAGAACAGTGACTCCGGCAATTGGCCTTCGACAAACGTTTCTTTTTTTAAACAGCAAAATATTTTTGGAGATGAAAGGACTATTTGCGTTGGCCCTTACAAGGAAAAGAGCGCAGGCCCTGCCTTTTTCGAATTGCTGATCAGGAAATGCCCTTACTGGTAAACCCGGCTACAATCACGAGATATCAAAAAATGCGGGTCCTATCGGTGAAAAAACGTCAAGCAAGCTGTCTAGGCCACATGTAGCCGGGTTTTGTCGCTGTGTAAAGGCTCGTCCCTTTTGCTCTTCTCGGGGAATGCCCTTACTGGCAAACCCGGCTACAATCAGCAGTAGTCGAAGTGCGCGAAACACATCGGGCAATAAACGTCAAACAAGCAGTCAAGGTCACGCGTAGCCGGGTCTTGTCACTGTATGAAGGCTAGTCCCTTTAGCTCTTCTCGGGGAATGCCCTTTACTGGCAAACCCGGCTACAATCAGCAGTAATCGGAGGGCGCGAGTCCTATCGGAGAAAAAACGTCATGCAAACCGCTCTTTGCCACATGTAGCCAGGTTTTATCGCTGTGAAAAGGGTCGTCCCTTTAGCTCTTCTCGAAGAATGCTCTTACCGGCAAACCCGGCTACAATCAGCAGTTATCGGAGGGCGCGAAACCCAACGAAAAAAAAGCGTCAAGCAAGCTGTCTAGGCCACATATAGCCGGGTTTTGTCGCTGAGTGAAGGAATGCCCTTCCTGGCAAACTCGGCTAAAATCAACGGCAATCGAAAGGCGCGAAACCTAACCGGAAAAAAAGGTCAAGCAAGGCGTCTAGGCCACATGCAGCCGGGTTTTGCCGCAGTCTGAAAGTTTAATTTACCCGTGGCATTGCCCCCACCCGTAAAACCCGACTACAAACGGCAGTTATTAATAGTGCCGGACAAGCGTGAAACAAAAGGCATATCCTGCCACTTTTGAAGTGATGTAGTCAGGTTTTGTTACTTTTCAGAGAGAGGGACAGAGAGAGAAAGAAAAAGAAACTCTTATTTTACGTCCTTGCACAAGGTGCTCCCAACCCGGCTCCGGCTATTTGTCGTTTTTGGAATTTCCACTGGACGCTCTAAGTTAGGGCGGAGCGGTGGAGAGTGATCGCGTGCGAGGTTTGCATAACGTCGTGAAGACGGCACGGTGCAGTTCCGCACACGACAGGTTTGGCAACAGCGCACATATAGGTAGTCTCTTTCGGATTGACAGTAGCAAAAGCTAAATACTGTTTAAAAACCTAGAAAATGTATTTTGTTGCACACACGAGCGCGGACTTACTGTTACTTGGCACCCGCTAGTAACGTATGATTTGGACACATACTTGTTTGCTGGACAACGTAATCAACATAATACTCTGAGTGGTTCACGGTAATAGCGTCAGCTGCTGTTAATTTTGATCCAGTCGAGTATTGAACCCGGAACAATGTGCTTCAGAATGGTGCACTCAACCAACTTCGCCATGTCAGCAAGTCGGGTTGAGACGCGCGTCGCACTTATCCCCCTCCATCAGGCTGCTTCCCCCACCGCGCCGTTCGCGCAAAGACTTGGCAACCTCGCACTGGATCCCCCTTCCCTCCTCATTGGCCGGCTGGCTCAGCGGTGGCGGCCGCCAGCAGACCTCGGGTGGGGGAAGCAGCTTGTTGGTGAGAGATGACACGCGGCGCCCACCAGAGCGGCAGCGTGGTGTAGTGGGTTGAACGCTGCACAGTGAAGTGCACAGCGCCGGGTTCGGTTCCCGACCGGGTCGCGATGAAAAGCCGCTCATGAGATGCTGTTGTCATGAATCACTCTGAGAATATTATGTTGATAACCATGTCCACTTTACTTTACTTTCGGGTCCAGCATACAAGCATTTATCCGTAAAATATGGTAGCAGAGTGTGAATAGTAAGATTAAGTCCGCGCTTGTGTGTGCAGCAAAATATATTTTCAGAGACGTTATTTAGCGTCTTCTGCCACTTATCCAACAGACAACATTCACACATCCATCTCAAAAGCGCTAGGGGAAGACAGAACTTTGTTGCTGTCGTTCGTTCCAGCAGGGCAGCTCGCAGCAGCACCGCTCCGCCACCTTAATAAATGCGCTGTTGCCACACAGTTCGTGCGCCTGGGGCCGCATCACTTCTCCTGCACGATAACATTAAGGGCATTCCCCGAGAAGAGCAAAAGGGACGAGCCTTTACACAGCGACAAAACCCGGCTACATGTGGCCTAGACAGCTTGCTTGACGTTTTTTCACAGGACTCGCATTTTTTGATATCTCGTGATTGTAGCCGGGTTAACCAGTAAGGGCATTTCCCGATCAGCAATTCGAATAGGGCAGGGCCTGCGCCCTTTTCCTTGTAAGGGCCAACGCAAATAGTCCTTTCATCTCCAAAAAGTATTTTGCTGTTTAAAAAAATAAACGCTTGTCGAAGGCCAATTGCCGGAGTCACTGTTCTATGTTAACTCCGGCAGGTAAGGATCGTGGATGTGAGCACACAAGAGGTTAGTTTCGAAACTCCCGCGCGGTATGAGAAATCCGAATGGACGCCGGAGTTTGGAGCTGGGCCGACTAACCTCACCTGCACCTTCATCCGTTCGCATCGCTGGATGTGCTCTATCTGGGCGGTCGTGCCAGTCAAAATCTTCGCTTTTTTCTCAATTCCTTTCCGTTTCTTAACCTCGCCACCACATTGATGCGTGCCCGTCCTTGCCGAGATGAAATCTGATATGTGCCTCCGGCTAAAGCATTCGGGGTCCGGTAGGTGGCAGCAATTCTCCACGACCTTGTCGCGCGGGGTATCGCCATACCGCCGGACAAAACTTTTGAGAACGATAGTACACACACCCTTTAAGCAGCGAGACCCGAACCTACCCCCTTCCTGCATTTTTAACCCTCCGCGTAAAACCCTTTTTAAATTTCGGCTCTTTACCCATGATCAAAAGGTCGTTCCGGGGGTCGCAGGAGGTTCCAATTTTGTCAGCCGGTTCATTTTGAGCTCCTCTTTTGAACGCGAGAAGAATCAACCCCCTACCTTCACCCGTTCGGGTGCAACAGTAAAATCCACTCCTAGAAGGGGAGTAATTTTTCATTTTTCAAAAGAAACTTCGCCGATTGTGGTCAGCTCTTTTCATCAAGGATGTGTGCACGCAGCCCAACCTCTTTGACACTCATTGTAAAAAATATGGCTTTGATCGATGCATGGCCTTGGAATTGTCTGGTGCTCTTGCCAGCCGATGCAGCAACCTCAAACTTTTCTGTCAGGTGCGTCATGACCACACGATTGAGCAAGAGAGTCACAACAGTAGTCCCAAGCCTTCTTTTTACGCAACGTCACCATTTCTTCTTCCCATGTTCTGTCAGGTGCTTGACCAATTTTGGTGGTATCCAGCCCTGGCACTGACGGTATCCGGTAAACTAGGGGATGCTTGTGAAGACAACATCAGACCGTTACTGGCCATTCGTCACGTCACCATTGTAAGCTCTAGTCTTAACAGAATGAACGTGGAAGATTCCTAGTCATGGAACTTTCATGTTTCTTATCGATCTTTTCTCTGCAACAGGAGCGTGCCAAAATCATGCTCAAGATGGGGCTGAGATCGATTCTAGACGTCTCCACGGTGTATCCACCAACTCTGCTCTCCAATCGAATTAAGTGGCTCGGAAAGTGGACGGCAGTGGATATTGTGCAGGATGCCAGGGTAAGTTTCTTTCTAGCAGGCCCCTTACTCACCTGGACTGAACTGATGCGATCCAAACGAATATTTATCTTTATTTGTCGAGACAAAGGGCACCTTTTTCACTTGTCTCTATTCCTGAACAAAAGCGCGTGACAACTGCCTCTCATTTTGCTTCTGTTTCTTTTTCTTCAACTATTAATCACAGATGCACGTCGCACAAGAGGCTATGGAATTGGAAGCTGCAGGCCGAGACCGTAGGGTGACCTTAGCGACAAGAAAGGATTAGCAGCTGCAGTCCTTCACTTTTCTTTTTGAAATAAACCTTTTTGATTTGATGACTGACGATATCTTATTTTACTGTACATTCCTCAACCTTACTTTGTGCCTTGGATGACAATTCACTGAGCAACGGAGGCATGCAAATCTCATGACTTGATTTAACTTCATGAGATACAGTGTGACAGAAACAGACAAAAAGAGAGAAAGCTGATTACAAGACAAAAACACCGAGTGGGATAGGCCAAATTCAGCTGAAAAATTTTCACTCATTTGGTGATGCACCTTCAAACTAAAAAAAAACGAACAATATAACCAAACCTAACTGTGACGCATCTGATCACTCCCTATCTTGAACCCATCACACTTTCTGACTCACAAAGAAAAAATCATTTCCACCCTGTCACTGTCCCCGTCTTCAATCTTCCCATGTCCCTGTGATCATTCTTTTGTCACATTCTTCTACTTCTTCTTCTTCTTCTTCTTTTCAATTCTCTTGATTCTTCTATGACCTCTGAACATTCTTCTGATAACTCTTTGATAAATATTGTGATGTCTCACCCTGTCATGTTATCTGTCCCTCTGTCGATCCTTTTCGTGTTACCTAACAAAAAAATTGACACTTAGAAAATAAACGACCCTTATAAGCTGGCCTTCTTAGTAACCTAACAAAAAAAGAGGGACTTAGAAAAAAAAGGCCCGAGCCGCACAGCGGTTGTACTAACACACTGCGCCTCGCCCCGGCTCGTGCTCAAAATACCCCCTTGTGGCCGTTTCCCTTCCCCGCCCCTGAGCCTCACCCCGGCTCGTGCTCAAGATGCCCCCCTTGTGGCTGTTCCCGTGACCCTCCCTTGTGCCTCGCCCTGCATCCTGCTTATGAGGCCTCTGTGTAGCTGATCCTGTCGTCCCGGCTCCTGCTCATGAGGCTTCCTTGTACATGATCCCGCGGCCCGCCGTGAGAGGATCAGAAGCCCCGCCGCACAGTGGGGCGAAATCGGAAAAAGAGGGTCATAATTCTAGAGCAGTCATAGAGCTACCAAATTTCGTACCCGGGGGTTTTGGGGGGCGCTGAATTCACTCCTGTTGTCCGTTTCCATCTCCGGAGTCATTTTGAGGGGGTCATCGGGGAGGTCATGAGGTCGCCGATGACGCCCCTCGTGAAAATTGCTCTGCGGGGGTTTTCGGGGGCGCTGAGTTCACTCCTGCTGTCCGTTACCACCTCCGGGGTCATCCTGAGGGGGTCATCGGCGAGGTCATGAGGTCGCCGATGACGCCCCTCGTGAAAATTGCTATGCGGGGGTTTTCGGGGGCGCTGAGTTCACTCCTGCTGTCCGTTTCCAACTCTGGGGTCATTTGGGGGAGGAGGTGCATCGGGGATGTCATGAGGTCGCCAAGTTTTGTCCCCATAGCAATTTTCACCCCAGCTTTAAATCCCATATGGATATCTGGTCTGGAATATTTCCATTCTGGTTTCTGATATCCATATGGTTTTATAGTCCACATGTAAATTGGAACATTTTTCCACTCTGGGTTTTCATATTCCATTCTGGAAAAAAAATTCCATGATGGAAACTGAAAATCCATTCTAGAAACATTGAGATCCATAGTGTTGCATGAGTGGTGCATACTGGTATAGATTCATGAGACTAGGACTAGATTCGTCTAAAATCTTGAGCTTTGATAGCCGACCTAATCGGCTATGCAGAGGCTAGCACCCAGAGGGTGAAAAGGCAAGCCATAAAAATATATGATGTGCGGTTAGCAGTTCACTTCGCACACATGAGGGGGAAGAGAGCCCGCTTACCTAACTAAATCGCGACCCGAAGCGACAAGCGAGAGCCACCCAAGATTTTAAATAGCTAAGGCTACAATTATCATACAGAGTTCAATCATACGTAGGTACGTGAGTCTCAAGTAGACCTTGCAGTTTCCGTCTACTTCGAAGTGTTGGAACTTTCTCCCCCGGCTTGGGGAGCTCTTTTAACTGCTTGACTAGAAAAAGCGACACTAGCGCCACCTTGCGGACGAAGCTCACAAAATCCACTCTGGAAATTTGAAAATCCATTTTGGATTTGGTCCTTCAAAAAAACCACTCTGGTATTTCATAATTCCATAGTGGATTATTATTCCCATTCTGGATTTGACAATTCCACATGGAAACTAAATTTCCATCTGGAATCATAATTTCCAGACAAAAGCCCAGTATGGAATTTATCTTTTCCATCTGGATATTTCTAAATCCATATGGATAAGAATATTCCAGATGGAAACTCGGAAATCCAGAGTAAAATCCAGATGGAATTTAAAGCTGGGACGAGGGGCGTCTTTGGCGACCTCATGACCTCCCCGATGACCCCCTCAGGACGACCCCGGAGGTGGTAACGGACAGCAGGAGTGAACTCAGCGCCCCCGAAAACCCCCTGTTGTAAATTTCGTGTGCCAGCAACAACTTTAACGGGATAAGCGAGGAGATTAAAAAAAAAACGGGTTTCAATATTGTGTTTTTTCCCATTTTCAATGTCAAATTATGAGAAAAGCGCAAATTTGCGCAAAGGCGGCCCAATTGTAAATTAAAGCAGGCCACTTGTACTTCACAAAATCGTTGTCAGACCGGTGCGCAAGCGTGCGCAACTCGACTTGTTCATTTTTTAAAACGGCGTTAACGCCCATTTTAACCAATTTTTGACAAGCGTTAAAAGTTAAACGAGTTGGATTAGGCTCAAACGCCGATGCTATCCGGACTCCCTAGGCCTTCCTCTTTTAATGTGTGTAGAGGTTTGGTAAGTTCTGTATGCAAATATTGCCAGAAAATCGATTCATATGTACCCCTTGCACAATGTACAGAATTTCGACTCAAATTGACTTAGTTTGACGCCCGATTTCGAACGGAAATGTGCCAATTGAAGGTCTTAAAAGTACATGGACAGATGCAGCTGACCCTTGTGAACAACAGCAGTATGGACCGAAGTGGAAACTCACTTTTTGCAAAATCCCTTTATGACCCTCTTTATCGGATTTCGCCCCACTGTGCGCCGTTGCCTCCTTGCCCTGCGCTTGGCCCCGGCTCGTGCTCATGATGCCCTCCTTAGTGGCTACTCCCGTGCCCCGCCCCTGCGCTCGTCCCGCCCCTTGCTCACAATCTAAAGTGCCCGGATTCCTCCCGGCCCCCTCTCTTCATGTAAAATGCCGCGACATGTCCTGGCCCTAGCACGGCGATCTGTAACGAAGCGACTCGTCCTGGCTGCCGCTGTTGATCTTGGCCGCCGCGACCCGGCTCCGCCCTGTCAAACTACCTGTAACGCCGCGACTCGCCCCGGCCGGGCCCGTGATGCCGAGTTGCCCTTCTGGATCCTGCTCAGAACCTACGAAGTCCTGACTCGGCCGGCTGTGCACTCTCACTGTCATACAGACTCTTAGTCCTCTTACTTATTAATTTTTTTGGAGCAGACTTAAATTATACTCTTTGGCTGTCACTGGCTTTTATGATTCTATCGATGATTCTTTGAATGTCTCTGTCTTTCTGTAAAATATTTTGTAAAACCCTTATTGCTTTTCTCTCGACTTTTTCGCTGCTTCATTCTTGTCATCATGTCTCTCCGATGAATCATTTGATGTCTGTCACTTTCCGTCTTATTATTTCTTCAGATGTTTCTTTCTTGTAAAATTCTATTCATGTTTCTCCGATGAATCATTTGATGTTTGTCACTTTCCGCCTAATTATTTCTTGAGATGTTTCTTCCTTAAAAAAAAATTCAATTCATGTAACATGATGAATCATAATTATTTCTTCAGATGTTTCTTTTTTATAAAATTTTATTCATGTCTCTCCGATCAATCTTTTCATGTCTGTCACTGTCTTCCTTGTTCTTTATTGAATGATTCTTTTGCTATCTCAGTCATTATCTTGTTATATTATTTTGACGATCCTTTAAATGTCTCTGTCACTGTCTTCTCAATACTTCTGATGTTTCCTTTTCTTTATGACTCCTTTGGTGCATCATATGAGGCATATGTCCCTATAACCGACTTTCTTGTGACGATCCTTTTCTGATTATTTTACTGAACTATGAAATAATCTTTCCGATTACTCTTTTACAATAACTTCTCTTCACAATTCTTGCGACTCATGCTTTCTTTCTAGCAACCTTCGTTCAGATTTATTGTCATTGGACGCCCTTATTATGCACAAGCCTGCAAAAATCCCTTTGCTCAACTGTCAACCGAAAACACGACTCTTTTCCGAACACCCTCAAATAAATGACATGCCCTCCCTGTCAATCGTCTTCCTCGTCAAAGAACACCCTGAAAACATGTGCCGCACACTGTGTTCTGCCGCTCCCTTATCTTTGCACTCTTGCCTAACATAAACCTGCATAACATAACCTAAGACCCCTCTGCTCTTCTGTCCTCCCCTAACCTAACCTAACTCAACCTAACCCTGGCCGTTTATCGCTATCTCGCTTCCACGTCCGGCAGACAACATTTTGTATAAACAGTCAACATTCTGCTTCAGTTGTCTTACAAATCAAGTCGTCTGAGCGTGGTTTAGTTTTACTTTGCCGTCGCGTGTCACAAGGAAAAGAGTAAATTGTCAATGGAGTCCCTAACATTTCCCGTTGAGACGGCAACAGCGAATGGAGTTATAATGTTTCGCTCGTCTGCAGAACATTTCGAGAACGCCGGCAAGCTCATGGATCTTATGATGACAGATGAAGACATCTGAAGAACTGGCTGTTTTATGGTAAGTGCCGGTATTCTCCAAGTACTTTCCTAGCAAAGGGTTAAGTTATGTGAAGAACGTTTGTAACCAAAAAGTAGTCAGTAATGAAACTAACCTATCGTTCTTTTTTCTTTCTTTTGCACAAAGTGGGAGAGGGACTTATAAACTGTTATCTTTTTCCCAAACTACTATGAATATCTCCTTTTCATTGACAGGGACGGTTGGAGGACGGTGTTGTTACCAATGAACACACATTGAAAAACATTGGCATTGTGAAGGCAACGTTGCGGAAGGATGCAACGAATCCGCAGACCGGCCGACCGTACTTTGACCCGAAGTTATTGAGCAGAATGGACATGAAACCGAAAAAAACGTTTACAGATTTGTGAGCATGACCACAGAAAGGTCTGACGAGCCTTACGCCAGGTGATTAAGGAACAAATTCAGGCAGAAGGTTATCAGACATGATTTCATAAACAGGCTTGACAAAGACAAAAGTGATCTGTGAGTAGAAATTGCCACACAACTGAGTTCGGTTTTATCTGTTTTCTGTTTACGTGAAAAATAACATAACCTTTTTTCATTGTTGACAGGGAGAAATGCTTTGATGCAGCGGAATCAGGCATTAACGGTGCACTGGAGAGACTCCTTGAAGCAATAAGGGCACATGACCACCCAATTCTTCATGCTATGCACATCACCCTCCAAGAAAACCTGCAAACAACAGAACACCTTAGTATGGCTGAGATGGATTCCTACATGAGGTTTTTACCTGGCGAGCCAACTGCAGGAATCACTTTTCCATCAGTATTCATAGGGCAGGAGAATACCTGTTTTAACCCCCATATAGAGGATTGTGAGTTTCAAGCTGTGAACAGGCACATTGCAGGAGCACCTAAAATATGGTATGCACGGACAGCAACAATCTGATAACACCAAAATAAGTGCAAAATGTTTCTTTGTCACTTTCAATATATGCTGTTTGTTTTTTGATTCAAAGGTTCGTCATCCAACCCCGATTTTTTTATTCTTTTTGCAACCTCATTTCAAAATTTGGTACAAGTCACCATGAAAGAAGTTGCAGATCTTTCATTAATCACAGTTCGTTATTTGTTGATCCAAGAACTGTCATACAGTATGGCATACCTGTTTTCTCGGTGGGTTTTTATTTTCATTTTGTAGCTTCTTACAAGGTCTAGTGGATTTCTGCACTGATATCATCAAACGAGGCTTTTCTAATGTTTTTCTGCGTGTGTTTGCAGAGACCTGACTAAAGTTGGCCAAAAAAAAAATTTGGCCAAAAAAAAAACGATTTTAGGACTAAGGGCAAGCACGTTTTCCGACCTCAGGAATAACATATCAAAAGATGGCGCGACAAAATTTTGACAAAATGAACCGAAAGGACTTAGTTGAAATCTCAACACGCTACCAAACACCACTTTATCTTGATTTCGGTCATTTTTGAGCCCTTGTGGCTCCTCAACCTTGCTGGGTAAAACTTTCCCGACCTTATTTTCGTGATCCAGGTGTCACCGACTACTACTCTTCCAGGTTGCAGACTTTTGCCCAGCAAGGTAAGGAAATGACGGCCCAGCAAACATGGCTGCAGACGCTACCAACAACTGAAAAAAAACGATTTTAGGACTAAGGGCAAGCACGTTTTCCGACCTCAGGAATAACATATCAAAAGATGGCGCGACAAAATTTTGACAAAATGAACCGAAAGGACTTAGTTGAAATCTCAACACGCTACCAAACACCACTTTATCTTGATTTCAGTCATTTTTGAGCCCTTGTGGCTCCTCAACCTTGCTGGGTAAAACTTTCCCGACCTTATTTTCGTGATCTAGGTGTCACCGACTCCTACTCTGCCAAGTTGCAGACTTTTACCCTGCAAGGTAAGGAATTGACGGCCCAGCAAACAAGGCTGCAAACGCTGCCAACAACTGAAATATCTTGATTTCGGTCATTTTTGAGGGCGTGTGGCTCCGAAACCTTGCTGGGTAAAACTTTGCCGACCTTATTTTTGTGATCTAGGTGTCACCGACTACTACTCTGCCAGGTTGCAGACTTTTACCTAGCAAGGTAAGGAAATGACGGCCCAGCAAACATGGCTGCAGACGCTGCCAACAACTGAAATATCTTGATTTCGGTCATTTTTGAGGGCGTGTGGCTCCGAAACCTTGCTGGGTAAAACTTTGCCGACCTTATTTTTGTGATCTAGGTGTCACCGACTACTACTCTGCCAGGTTGCAGACTTTTACCCAGCAAGGTAAGGAAATGACGGCCCAGCAAACATGGCTGCAGACGCTGCCAACAACTGAAATATCTTGATTTCGGTCATTATTGAGGGCGTGTGGCTCCGAAACCTTGCTGGGTAAAACTTTGCCGACCTCATTTTTGTCATCTAGGTGTCACCGACTACTACTCTGCCAGGTTGCAGACTTTTACCTAGCAAGGTAAGTTCACAAATCCATTTAAAACAGTTTGTTCCGGATTTGTTCTGGCCTGATGGATACTCTGAAAACGTGTTTCGTTATTGCTGATGTTAAGTGGGTTGGCTAGATATATTTCCCTAATACTGAAATTAAGAAGTATTCCCACTACACAAATCCGTTTTAAACAGTTTGTTCCGCGTTGTTCCGGGTTTGTTCTAGCCTAAGCGATACTCTGAAAACGTTTTTTTAAATTCTTGATGTTAAGTGGGTTGGCTAGATGTATTTGCCTAAGACTCAAATTAAGAAATATTCCCACTACACAAATCCGGTGGAGTTAATAACCAGTATGTTGCTTGCAGTTGTTTGACTCCAGCAATCTTCTTCACAGGACGCTGTTAGACAAGGGCCTTCGTCCGACAAGATTAAGGCTGTCTGAAGCATAGAAATTCCATGTTCTTCCAGGTAAGTTTCTTTTACTGTTATCTGCTGTCTTGAAACCAAATGTTTGTGACGATTGGGGCAAAGAAGTTCGAACTTCAGTGATTTAAATCCCAAGGCCAGGGACTCGATGAGATGCTGGACTTTTCCCTCGACATCTATCTGGACTACCTGCTCATTTACGTGCTCAGAGGAATCAGGGTTCAACAGATTTGTGGGCATTAAAGCCTCTAAGCGAAGCATGAGAGTACGGACTGTTTCCCCTTCATGTGCCAAAGACCAGGCTACTTTGCATGTTGGGGACGTGTTTGCATACTCTCTCATGTGCTCTCGAAATCGTGGAAAGTCCAGAATGCCAAAAGCAAGAATTTGAACGAAAGCGTCAAAGCCACAGGTGTTAGTTACTTTCGCCCTCCTCCCATCATTCAATTCCAAATACTGTGACAGATTTCCATTTCTAAGCAAAAGCCTATTTGGTTCCACAAGAGCGTCCATTTCAGATTCTATGGGGATCGCTGCATGCTTCCTCAGGTATTTGCTGTTGCTCTTGGACTGCTTCTTTCTCTCTTGGTGTTCACCCGAATTTCCTTCATCCCTCAAATTCTCAATTTGAGACAGTTCTTTTCGGGAACTGTCTAGATTCTCTGCGTTTTTGTCAGTGTCGCTCATGTTTGCTGCTTCAAGTGTGATCTGGCCTTCAATTGATGATATATGCACTCCGACAAACTTGTTGCAGGTAGTTGGCAGTTCATACTCGTTAAAAATATAATTTTTTATGTCCTTAAAACGACCCTCCACGTGAGCTGATGTTGCTATGTTGTAGGGGGATTTAAACCCTTTGACAAGGACTGACGTCTATAGGACAAATCGGCGAGCCAACTTTCTTGTTGATTCAGCAAAGGCCGGTAGATAGTGGGGGTTTATATCAGAGGCACGTTCTGATGCCTTTACGTTTGCCTCTTCGTAAATACTTTGAACCCATTGCTCAAAAGGAGGGCGAAGACGTGTGTTAGGATTGGCATTGTCGGCGTCTGAGTCTGATTCAGATTCAGAATTGGACATTGCATCTTCGATGTCCTCAGTGCTGTCATCATGAGTACATTCTTCGAGGTCTTCGCCAGACACTTCATTCACCAAGAAGATTTTGCTTTCCGTTGCAGCATTGCCATTCTTAGTTGTTCCGATTGTCTCAGAGAGTGCCAGAATAAGAATGTGAGAAAGAATCTGTTAATATTTCTCAACAGAATCTGACTGAGTGAGGAGGCTAAGAAATCTTATTAAATGCGCCTTTGCAAGTGACTTGTGTTTCTTGGGTATGGACTGAAAGCACTTCCATCCGGTAACCTTATTCAAATGGGCAAGATCATTTCGTATGAAACATCTTGGCAGAGTTTTGTCCTCACCCATCAAGAAACTTCATCAAAAGCACTTATCAATGTAGGAGCGTGCGCTTGGGCAGTCAGCAAACGAGCGCGCCAAAGCAACTACAAGAGCCTTGGAGTCGTCGCATACTACCTCATTTGGTATCCCTGAACCTCGCCGGATACCTTCATTTAGCCAATGTGTGATGATGTTCGCGTGTTGCCTTTCAGAAAGCATCTGATTTAGTGGCACACTTTTGGACTGGGATGATTAGATGAGCTGGTACAAAAAAATTCTTCTTGATTTACCGTTTTCTCGCTTCACTCGATGGACTATGTCCCCAGTAGCATCAAGGCACATCCTGGAGTCTCGCTTCTTGCAAATATCCTTACTAAGCAACAGCTGCGATGGTGTGCTGTAGATGATAGTTACAGGGTCTGGGCATACCATATGAATGGAGCCTACGAACGGCTGTCTATTCTTCATTAACAGCAAACTTGTGAAGGGGTCCATATTGACTGGAATTTCCAATTTCTTATACTGACGCTCCCGCTTTTCTTTATCAACGTTTCTGAGAACATTAGTACTGTACAAGTTTGGGGCAGTTATTTTCCCTGATGTCTTGGCAGCAGCTTCACTGCGGATAAGCTCTGTAACGCCTCTTCCGACGAGTTTTTCTGAGTACTCGAGTCTCTCATTCCCTCGAAGATGGCGTTTGGTAATGTGCTTTAAGTTCCTTGTGTCAGTTGCTCGGAGGGTGACTATAGCGGACTCACCAGAGTCAGGGCAAACATCAATCCATGCGGTTGACTTACCACCACATTCTTCACAGTGTCCATCCTCGAAATTAATATATTTGTTTTTAAGATCAGGACAACTATTTACAACATCTCTATTGAAGACAGTAGGGCAAGGTATTTGATGCTCCCAGAATATTTTGGTGAGGACGTGTGCCCATGACCCTGTAGGCAAAGAAAGTGAAGACCGGAATTTACCTGGTCTGTCAGCACGAGGGATTTCACGAAGTCTTGGCTTCATTGCCTTCCAATCCTTAGCTTCTATGACAGCAGTAAAAGTGCATTGCGGCCTAATGGGTGTTTCTTCGGTGCCCTCCAGTTCATCAGGGACATGGGGTAATACATCAGGCAGCCCACTTTTCTTGCGCAACTCGCTTGTTGTGCCATGACGATTCGTATTAAGAAAAACCCATACATGCTTGGGAGTCATGGGAAGATGTTTGGAAACAGCTGCACTGTAAGTTGTCCAAATTTCGTGCTTTGGCGGAAAGAGATGTCCATCTTCATCAAAGACGCTGGCTGTGTCAAAGATCTCTAGCAGCTTTGCTTTCTGACGTAGGCCTATCCGACCTTTCTGGAATCAAAACGAGATACATAATTAGCAGAATAGTTAAAGGCTTTTCGACAGCGGGTGGAAACTCTGTTGCCAAAAACGGCATGCAAAGGTTTTTTGTGCAGCTTAGATCTCCGAACTCAGAGGTGGTAGGTGAAATCCGAGGTCATAAAATTTCACTCGGCGTAGGACATGTTTAGTGCCAGGGGCAAAGGAAATGGTCAGTAATTTTGCCATGAGAAAGTAAAAAAACAGGTGAAAAACGCTCTGGGACCAGGATCGAAATTTACGCTTTATCCCGAAAATTGCTATTTGGTCATGCTTAATGTGAGACAACGGTATGGCCAATTCAAATTCTGAGTACAGATATGAATTCAGCGTGCTTTCGTGTGTGCATTCCACCTATAAGTTTCAAAGAAGGAGGGTCCGTACCCTTTAGAACACGCAGTCAACGGCAGACTGTTTTGTAATTTTATGCAATACAATCGCTGCATACCCTCTCACAGTTTCACGGCAACGGTTTTCTGTTATTTTGGTGTGTTGACAACTCCCAGGCAGCGTAATGCACAGGAAATTTTCTCAGGATTCAGAATATGACCTCAGAATTTACCTACGAGGTCCCGTTCTCTTGCATTAAGTGTTACCACAAAACAATGCAACGTTTCGATCATGGTCCCACAGCGTTTTTTCTCCTGTTTTTCTTTTTCTCATTGCAAAATGACCGACCGTTTCCTTGACCTCCCGCTCTAAACATACCCTACGCCGAGTGAAATTTTCTGAGGATTCCAAATATGACCTTGGATTTCACCTACCACCTCTGGGTTCCGAGATCTAAGGTACACAAAAAACCTTTGCATGTCTTTTTCGGCAATAGAGTTTCCACCCGCTGTTTTCGAGCACGCGCATCGAGAAGGTTTCAACGCACGTATTATAGTTCACTGCATGGAGTAAATGGGACGTGAAGAAGGCTACCAGCTGGTCAGTTTCTCCCCCACTCAGTGTAAGGGCCCAAAACTGAACACTAAGTACATCCCCTAATGCTAAATTTCAATTTTAGACAGTTGCCTATCGCAAAGGTGGCAAAAAAAGGGTTGCAAACGCGCGTTTTACCGCCTCTCATGCATCTAACCAAGCCAAATGGCTCTCTTAAACTAGACTGGTGCTTAAAATAAGAGGCCGCTTTCTACCGCGCCGCGCTATTTCTATTATTTTGTAGGTAGAATGCTAAAATTCGGTAATTGGCTGCCTCAATTGTTCATCTTGAGCCCTGCCGAGTGTGCAGTCCGTGCGCCACCCATAAAGGGGGGACTGTACTGAAATTGGGTTTTCCAAGAATCGTAATTCCACAAAAAAAAATTAAAAATTGATAGGATATAATTTAAAACTATTTCACCCGAAGTATGAAAAATTTTGGCGAACATGTTAAGGGTATATTTTTAGGTAGGGTTAAAAACATAAGTGTGGCGAACCGGGAAATAGGGATACGTCCAAAAACATGGTTTTTCATAGGAGGCAAAAAACTTGTTCCTGTATGAATTTCGATACTTCTACAGTGCGATTTAATTCGCTTCGAAGTGCAGATCAACACGAAAGCATTCATTTTGAGAAAATCTAACGGTTTTGTAGACATGGCAAGATTTCGACTTATCTCCTTTGGCCGTGTCCGTCAAAACGAGACATGTTGACTTGCAGCTTTACAAGGCAAGAGCTGCTTTTCCATAAGTGAATCTCGGTGTGAGTGCACGTTACTCAAGAAGCCACCCCAAGACTGACCAGCTCCGCGAGATGTCTTAAAACGAAATTTGACTTCGGCGTGTACGGCACGTTTGCTAGGGGTTTCAAAATTCTAGACTTTTTTGCTGCGCTAGTTGCGAAAGAGTCATTTACAATGCGCGTTAAGAACTTTTGGACGCCACCTTTTCATCGTGAGGGAAAAAAAACGGGCCACACTGGAAGATCAAATGTGTGGTTAGTACACGGCTGTGGGAGTGTACTTGAAAGTACACATCTATAAGTGTGTACTTGACAAGGAAACATTTGCATACAGGACATGAGCCCCGTCCCGTTTGAGCCCCGTTGTTCTGAGCCCGGGTTGAGCCCCAATATCTATAGCCCCGTTTGCCCTGAAGGAGTAAAGATACGGCAAAACGGTCAAAATTTAGACCGTTGGACGTCAAAATCACTATATTTACAATATGGCGAAGGTCCTACATCGATACTTAGACGTTGAGTCATTAAGGGCTGTTAAGGCGCACTTAAGCCCCTTGCGCGACCTTTTCCGCTGGGCCGATTTTGCCGGCTGAGGTGCCAAAATTCATCATATGGAAAGCGGAACCGATTGAAAGTTACCCAACTCCAAAATTTGAACACGAAGGAAAAACGAACCACTCTACAGCTATAGTCACGGGTAAAACGGTGATTCTTTCTCAATGCGAACACTTGGCAAATTTGATTTTCCTGACTTCGACCAAACCCACTAAATCTTGCTTGGGTGTCCAAAGCACTTTGACGCAGAAAATACATCTTGAATAAATCCGGAATAATATGAAAAAAATGATTATATGCTACAAAATACCCTTTTTTTCATTCCTCGATTGAGATATAAAGCTCCTATTTTTTAAGAAACGCTGTGTGCTGTATAGCTTGACGATTACTAAATTAAAATCAGATGCATATATTTAGGGAGCGCCATGTTTGTTCACCGTCTTTTGTTTGTCCAATATATTTAATCGGACGAACCAAAATAGGACGAACAAAAGAGATCGTCTCAGTCTTTAAAAATGGTTTAATTTATGTCTCATAAATTGAGTTTATTTTCTAAAACTCTGACATATTTTTGCGGAGTTGTTGAATCAGGTCACTTTAAAAATGTTTCGTGGAATGGGAATGTCACCTTTTACACACTAAAAACCTGTGTACAAAGTTCACACTTACAAATGCATACTTGGCCAAGTACACACTTGCAAGTGCTATCTTGTCAAGTACACACTTTTGAGCGTATTTGTAAAGGCAGCATAGAGTTGCGGCGCCAAGTACGCGCAGTTGTGAGTACATGCAAAGGTAAGTATACACCCTGGAGTGTGTTCTTGAAAAAGTATCAATTTAAATGTGTTTTCTTGCAAGTATGCATCCATAAGTGTGTAACAAGACAGCTGGGTGTAGTGCACGTTTAATATTCATTAGACTAGCGTCGCGACACTCGGCTTTCGGCACGCATGGAATATGAACGCAGCCGCGTAGCATCCTCTACAAATCGCAGTGTGCATATGTATGCACTAAGTGAAGCCAACGTGCATGAACGTTTACCAGTATTGCGTACAAAATGCCGTGCATGCATTATCAAATGCATGGTATGCATCACACTGGATCTCACATCGTGCACAGTTCCTGCAGCTTTCACGCGAGGGATATGAATTCTGTGCATTGGTGATTATGCTCCAGTATAAGCGTGTGCATGACCTTTATGGACTTGTAAGTGTATTCATGTCATGTATGCGTTAGCTGAATTGCACATGTTAAAAGCAAAACCATGTACACACTTCGATTTTTGAGGCAACTGCTGTCACGCCACCCGACGGCGCACAGTGGGGCGGAATCGGAAAAAGAGGGTCATAAAGGGATTTTGCTAAAAGTAAGTTTCCACTTCGGTCCATACTGCTGTTGTGTTCACAAGGGTCAGGTGCATCTGTTCATGTACTTTTAAGACTTTCAATAGGCACATTTCCGTTCGAAATCGGGCGTCAAACTAAGTCAATTTGAGTCGAAATTCTGTACATTGTGCAAGGGGTACATATGAATCGATTTTCTGGGAATATTTGCATACAGAACTCACCAAACCTCTACGCACATTAAAAAAGGAAGGCCTAGGGAGTCCGGATAGCATCGGCGTTTGAGCCTAATCCAACTCGTTTAACTTTTAACGCTTGTCAAAAATTGGTTTAAATGGGCGTTTTCGCCGTTTTAAAACAGTTGCGCACGCTTGCGCACCGGTCTGACAACGTTTTTGTGAAGTACAAGTGGCCTTCTTTAATTTACATTTGGGCCGCCTTTGCGCAAATTTGCGCTTTTCTCATAAATTGACATTGAAAATGAGAAAAAACACAATATTGAAACCCTTTTTTTAAAAAATCTACTCGCTTACCCCGTTTAATTTGTTGCTGGCACACGAAATTTACACCAGGGGGTTTTCGGGGGCGCTGAGTTCACTCCTGCTGTCCGTTACCACCACCAGGGTCATCCTGAGGGGGTCATCGGGGAGGTCATGAGGTCATCGATGGCCCCCTCAGGATGACCCCGGAGGTGGTAACGGACAGCAGGAGTGAACTCAGCGCCCCCGAAAACCCCCGCAGAGCAATTTTCACGAGAGGCGTCATCGGCGACCTCATGACCTCCCCGATGACCCCCTCAGGATGACTCCGGGGATGGTAACGGACAACAGGAGTGAATTCAGCGCCCCCTAAAACCCCCGGATACAAAATTTGGTAGCTCTATAACTGCTCTAAAATTATGACCCTCTTTTTCCGATTTCACCCCACTGTGCGGCGTGCGATAATCCATGCGTGCAGTGTGTCAAGTGCGGATACGGGCGCAATGAATATCAAGAGTGAAACATGGGACGCAAATTTTGCCCCTCCCCGAAACCTTCTCATAATGACGCTGATTTATAAAGCGACTCGACTTAAATAAAGCAGACTTTTAGAAAATAAATACAGATCTTTAGAACAAAATTTAAACTTTTTATAAATATTAAGTAAAAACATGACTTCGATTGTGCGTCCTTTTTTTGTTAGTCCCAATAAATTGATGGGGACAAACGAAAAGACGACGAAGAATAACAGCCATTTCCATATTTAAGGAATTCAAGAAAACGCCTCAATTTGCTGGATTTTACCTGTGAATTCTAGCGAAAGGAATAATTTATTCAAAGGATACTCTTTCTTTATCAGTCAAGATTGATAACGAAAAGTGGACAAAACCAAAAGATTGATCAAAAAGAGAAGTTCTAGTCATTAACAAAATAAATTCGGAAAGAATATTCGGCTTATTCAGCATCAAAGATTTAGTGAGTTTGATCCGAATTCAAAACATCACATTAGCTGGTGTGCGTTAAAAGAAACAATAAATCCATAACGGCCCAGTGACGAAGAATAAATAAGACCAGTAATAACGCGAAAAAAGTGTGTTTTAACGCTTTGAGATAGCGTTTTAAGACACTGGACACGGGTATCAGGATAAAAAAATTACTACTCGACGCGCTTCTAGGGGGTTCTGAATGTAATACTACAAAGCTTACCTTAACTGCGACACCGTCAATTCTCTCAGAATCCATTTCCTCGGAGTCCGTTTCTCCCGAATCCATCTTGCAACGACGGTGCGATACACCACTGGAAACATGAGAAATAACATGAAGAACTGTTTTTCTATCATTTACACAATTGCAGCGCATGGAAATCCATGTAAAATGTAGCGCCGTTACAAGAACAAACGGTTACACTGCAAGAAAAGACCACAACGAAAGTACAGAAATTACTGGCAAATTTTTTATCAGGAATTTATTGTACTTTCAAAGTACAACAATTGTTGTACAATTGTTGTACAAAGTACAACGGAACCGGCATGACGAGTGCTGTGCAGTCCAGGCCTCGTTGTGGTTTGTACAATTCTCGTTGTACTTTCTACAATCCCTGTTGTACTTTTATTGTACAGTTTTTGTTGTACTTTTGTTGTACTATCTACACTTTTTCTTGCAGTGTATGCTCTCGTAAAGTTGGCCGACCCAAAGTAGTTTTTTAAAAAGAAACAGAAATTTATTACAAATAAATGGAGCCTTCTCCGTTTTAGGAACAGCTCTACCGTCTCTGCCATTTAAGCTGGTACGTACACCTCAGATACCGTTAAGAAAATGCCCATCGGAGCAACAGAGTAAACTTAAGAAGGTAAAGCGACGATGCTGTGAAACACTGAATACATGAAGAATTGTATGACCTAATATGGCTTGTTTCTTTACAGTTCCTCACAGACTCCCCATACACTCTCAGACTCGTATTGACTTTTTTTGTCAATAGCGTTATAAAGAAACGAAAACATCAATGACTATTGACAATATTGTCCTTTCCCTATTGACAATTTGAGTATTTTCCTCTATTGACTTTTTTAATGTTCAATTTTGTCCTTAGACCATTGACTAAAATTTACTATTTAATATTGACTATTTCCTTTGTACGCTATTTAGATATTAGTTTCTACTATTCACAATTTTCTCCATAGATTACTTAGAAATTTGTTCGATGGCGATTAACAACGGCCTGCCGTGCGTGCCCGCTGATCCCAACAGAGCCCCTGAGAAGTCCGGGATAGGCAAGCCCGCAATGCCGAGGCGTGCAGCGGCGCGGCCTACCCACGACTTCACAGGGGCCAAAAAGCCTGGGCCGCTGCGTTGTCCACTGCAGTCGGACCGAAGCTAGGTAAACGGCACTAATTAGTGAACTTGGCTCCCTTATTTCTACCTGGTCTTTTGTGAGCCACAAGCTATCGCTCCGATCGCGTGAGATTGGCAGTCACTCGTGTCTTCCTTTGTTCAAGTGAGTCATGTTTGGCCCTAATGTTTGTGCGACTGCTTGTTTCGTCCACTAATTATTCTGCTTTCGTATCTTCCACCATGTACATAATCGATTTGTCTTCCTTGCGATGTTATATGCTTGATTTTGTTCAAACGCGCCTCTTTTGCCTATTTTGCGATCATACTACCTATCATACCTACTTCACTTCACACGCTAGAATAGCTTGTTAAGGTTCATTTTCGACTGTAGTTGCATTGTTCTTGTCATTTTGTTTTTTGTTCCAGGATTGAAGACGCTTACTGTGAGAGAAGATTGTCGTAGGAGACAGCCAAGAGTTAATTATTTACACAAGTGCCATCCTGAGGTCATTCAAGGAGACGGAGGGCAAGAGCTTTGATCTAGTCGAGCTCTCCAACTACGTGAAAACATTAGGTAAGAGAAAAATGTTGTCATTCTCTAGTAGTGACAGTTATTTTTTCCTTTCATTTGTCACACGTTCTCACAGTGTGTAGACATTCGTAATCATATCAGTCTGTAGAGTGTCCTGAATCTTAGAGTGGCTCCCTCTAAAACTTTTTAATAACTTTGAACGTTAATAGAAATAATTCAAAGTATTGTTAGTGACAGTTATTGCATTCCTCACAAATTTATTGAACTGTATCATGTCTTTGTATGTTTTTTAGGTGACTCACAACAAAGGGAAGAATTATGACGGCAAGCTGCCTCCAGCTCCATCAGTACCAGTCGCAGATCAGCTCTCATGGCAAGACTTGGTAATAATGAAGACATTGTTAACAGTTCTGTATTGCTACAAAGAAAGTGTTAATTAAATTGAAAGAAAAATTTTAGCGGACTAGACTTTTTATTCTTTTTATTATTGTTCATGAGAAAAACCTGATCAACTCACCAAATGTGTTCTACACTCATCAATAATAAAATAATAATATAACAAAGTCTTTTGCTATATAGTCTTTCTTAGATGCACAGTTTAACAATTGAACAATGAGACAGAAATAATTAGGAGACATTATGAGAGAGATACATAAATACACTCATCAATAATAAAATAATAATATAACAAAGTCTTTTGCTATATAGTCTTTCTTAGATGCACAGTTTAACAATTGAACAATGAGACAGAAATAATTAGGAGACATTATGAGAGAGATACATAAATACACTCATCAATAATAAAATAATAATATAACAAAGTCTTTTGCTATATAGTCTTTCTTAGATGCACAGTTTAACAATTGAACAATGAGACAGAAATAATTAGGAGACATTATGAGAGAGATACATAAATATGAGATCTAGAAAATTATAGTTCTTGGAGCAATGAATGTTGTCCTCTGACCCCATGGATTCCATGGAGCATAGGCCCCATGCTTGGCCAGGCTATGATGAGTAACGATAAAGGGTAGAGTCACAAATGTGCGCGTCACTTCATAGGCACAATATCGTTCAACAAATTCAACAGTCCGCCAGCGATCAAGGACAAAAAACACTTGAGCTTCAAATGTGTACACCTTTTGGATCAGAGCAAACGTTGGAGTACTAGCTTCAGTCAGCACAAAGAGTCCAGGCCGATAATCTTCTCCTGCAATTTTCACAGCATCTACATCAAAAACAATATCAGTGGGTCGCAGACCCTGCCCAAGGAGAAGCTCTCTGTGGCAGCATTGTCCCACAGAAACTTCATCATATGACTGGAGTTCAATTTCTTCTGCTCTGCATGATGTTTTCAGCAAACCTGCAAGTGTGCTTATTTGGTACATTTGAGCCATAGATTTTACTATGTTAATGAAATTGCAGCAGACAGCTCCATATTTACAGAAAATATGATGACGACCCTCATATCTCATGCACCAATAGCGGATGAGACTTCCAAATTTCCTCATTTCTTCAGCCAAATGTTTCATATGATGCAGTTTATTTCCAGGCTTGACCTTCTTCAAATTCTTTCTCTCTTCTGCCCTTCCTGTTGCTTCTTCTGCTGGAATTCCTTCAAAGTCACCATTGTCTTCTTCCTCCGAATCACTGAGTTCATCAAGGACATTAGTCTGTGGAGTCATGTACAATTGTTGAAAAAGACTATGATGTTCAGTAACCAAAGTATCCAATAAATCAACATGATCAGGACGAGCTTCTTCGGCAAATGTAATCAGCATGATCTGTTGTAAAAGATTGACCACTCTCAAAGGACGACTGCCTTCAGGCACATCAGCAACAAGGAATCCAAACGCTCTGATCAGACACCACATCTGGCTGCCCTTTTGTTTAAGCTTGGATCCTTTCAACGAGTCCTCGGTAAAGTTAGCTGAAGGTTTGTTCTTTGAATCCGGAACGCCATAGTTGAATGCTGCTACTCGACTATTAAACTCTTCTAAGGTAAAATATTTATTTGCAACAAAGAACCGGAGAGCAAGTGAAACCACCCAATGACATACGCCTTCCAGAAGATCATGCAGCACATCCAGGACTGCATCTTGGGTTGCATCGAAAGTCTTGGCTAAGTGGAGTGGACAACTTGCACGCACACCACAGTTGGTTGAGAAGCGACTGTCCTGCCTCACTGCTTCAACATGTTCATCAAACATGGCCCGAGTTCTCTTCTCTCCCATCAAGTTTATGTTCAAACGAAAATCATCCCGAGAAATCATACACTTTCTGCAAAAGTGGCGGGCTGATGGGGAAAGAAATCCCAGGATTTCATGAGCTGCCAAGGTATCAGCACATAAAACAGTCAAAGTTGCTCTCAAACAATAAGGTTGTCCATTCACTTGAATCATGACACCTCGTTCACTTTCCAGTTTTCTTAATTCATATAAGAAAGGTGCAAGAATCTTTTCAAATACACCTGGTATTTTGAGGTCTTGAGAAAATGCAAGGGCAAGTAAGTACACTGATGACAGTTGGGAATTTTCAACTGCAGGCAAGTTCTGAATACTGAAATAAAAAGCTGCTATTTTATGCACAGATGTCTTTGAGCCAAGGGGATTAACCACTTCAATGTCATCCCAATAGATCTGGATTCGTATAATTCCAGGGAATCTTATTACAAGCTGGTGCTCTTTACTTCTTGAACCATCTAGGTAGTCACGCAAAACACCATCATTAATGTGCCTTTCTTCTGCAATCAGCCCTCTTATTTTCGGATTGTTGAGAAGAGTGGTCAATGTTTCAATGACAGGGAGATATTCAAAGCTCATTGGTACACGAGTTGGCTCATATTGAGCTGTGAGGGGATTCAATCTATAGTCAATGCGGTATTTGAGAAATTTCGTCACTGGTTTCACAAGACCAAACTCTGTTGCGAAGAAATTAAGTTGTTGCTTTAATGTTCTGATACGCTCAAAAGGATCTTCCACCGTCAACTCTCTCAACATATTCCTTGCATCTGGAGTGTACATGTTCTGATCACGCAGAAATGTCTTCACTTTCCTCTTCATAGACTGCACCACTACCGTTAGCATTCGGTTAGTTTCCTCTTGAAACCGCTCAATAGCACTGCCAGTGATGCCGCCTGACTGACGCAAGTTTAAAATCATTTCACCAGCTGTTCGTTGTAAGTTTAGCTCAACATCTTCATCAGAAGAGTCACTAAGCTCTTGATGATCCTCTTCTGGCTCCTCTTCTGGCACAACAACCAGTTCATCTGCTCCCAAGTTTTGATTGGCAATAACATTTTCTGCACCGAGACCACCACCAGCCGCATATTCTTCATTTGGTTCAACTGCATGATAGTGAGAGACTCTGATGTGACGCAAGAGGGATGTTTGATGTTCATATTCTTGCTCACATTCACCACAATGGAAGGGTGGATGATGGCCAGCATTTCTGATGTGGAGACGAAACTCTTTTACTCCTCTAATGGCGTTGTGACATTCACCACATCTGAAAGACAAACAAAAACACAAAATTAGATTTTAGTGTTTTAATTCAAGTACATTATGGATGCACAAATACTTACTGGAACACATGATGTTCATCTTCAGGATTCCCAGCCATAGTGGTGAGGAGCAGCAATACACAGCAGAGCAGCAACACAGCTCTGGACAGGGAGTCTAGAACTCCTCTCTGGCACCTGTTCAAAAAGAAACACTGGCTTGAGACAACAAAACGAGGTTAGTTACCACAAATAACAAGTAGCCCGAGCAAAGGGAAAGAGCCTATCAAAAAAGAATTAGAAATAATCAAAAACAACTAAAACGCGTGATTTCATTATGACGCTAGGGTCAAGTAAGTCACGATTAACTGGAAAATCAGGTTTGCGGGTTGAGCAATATCGGTAACTTACCAACTATAACATGTTTGAGTGGATTCCAAAAAACAGCGAGGTGATTCACTGCGTCGCAACATGACGAACGCTTTTGCATCTAACAGGATCAAAATCAGACATTTGAATTGAAAAATTGCACAGCCACAACACCAAACTCGCCAAATTTGAACTGAAGGTGATTCAACCAGTAATCCACTCCTCCACTCCTGCTGCTATTTTGTTTTCCACTCTCCAATCTTCTAGCCAACACAACAATATTTTGAGATGACAAATTGTGAATTCCTTGGCCACTGCGACTACAATAATAATTTTCAAATTTATAGTAAAAATGACTATTTATAAATTAAAACAAAACCTTTATTGCGAATGCATCAAGGAAAAGAAAAAAGTTTTTGTTTTAGTGATTCTAAGTTGGTATGATGAAACCCAGCTTTTCGAGGCGTTTCGTGTGAACAAAAGCCCTTAAAACAAAGTTTAATTTAATTATTCAACCATTGAGACCTGATTCCCGAATGTGAGAGACTGTGGAGTTGCACTCGTCTATCGCTCTCTACAACTGAAATAGTTTTCATTAAACGTAGTTGCTTGCAAATGGCATTCCCTACCCCCACCACTCACGCTCTAAGAGGCTACGTTCGAAATTCCGAGCCTTGCCTTTACTTGCCTTGTCTTCTGTCTGTCTTGCTCCTACCAGTGCAACAGAGAAAACCTCATGGTCGGTTCTCTTTCCTCCACCACTTCCCCCACCCTCACCACGTCATTTAGTCAAACTTTGTGCAGGTAGAAGTAATTCCGTGTTACTGATGCGATTGAGGAATAACGAGGCCTGATATACTTTCAAAATTATTCAAAAGTACTCCAGTAGTTGCCCTTGAAGTGAAAGTCATTCGTGATTAGTGCGTTGTGTGTATTTGCACTCTATTGATGATAGCGCGTATCTGTTCAGGTACCAAAGTGGGGTTATGAAATTTTTATTATTTCTATTTAAACCAGATTCGTTCTTTCTTTTGTTATAGGCCAATAGCTCCTCTAACAAATGTATTCTCTTTCAGTCAGCCATGGAAAAGTTCAGCACTGCTGATCTGGTATCATTTTTTAAACAATTTTGCCCTGATGTAGAACCTGAAACCTTTGAACTCATTCAAAGTTAGTTTCCCCTTCCTCTGTTGATTCTTTATCATGCTTTTCTGCTTTGCTTCGAACTGACTTCTCCCTCTTTCAGATGAAAAAATTTCTGGCAAAAGAGCCGTTAAATTAGATTTGCAAGGCTGGAAGAGTGTTGGTATCTCATATGGAGAGGCCGTTGATATTGTATGAGCTATCGAAAGTCTTGTAAGTTTCTCTCTGTCAAGTGTAAGCTTTCAATATTATTTCAATTTACATCATTATTGACTGCTATTTTCCAGCAAAGTGGATGTATTCAATATGATTGCAATGCGGTTTGTGAAAATGTTAGCAGTAAAGTAAATGAAGAAAAGAATACAAGTTCAGACAACTCAAGATTTGCAGAACTTAATAAATCAGATTCTAAGGTACTTAAGCATCCATCATTGCATCAAGATAGATAATTCAAAGCCAGTAACCTAACTCAACCCTTTGTTTTTATGTGCAGGTTCAACAACTTTCATTAACCTCTTCAAGAATAAATTCCCATTTCACTGCTCCTTGCGGGGACTCTGATCCATTGTGCTCCAAATCGGCTTCCCAACCTAGTGCAAGCTCAGATAATGCTGCTGGATCGTCATCTGCTGTACTCAATAAGGCTGTGCGCCCCCAAATTTTCATGAAGGTAACTGAATGGGATTTGTTTTCTTTTTTGTCACTATCATTTTAAGTTCAGCCACACTAATAAATCTCGTCTTTCCTCTTTCCAGACAAAATCTTATCAATGCGGCCAGCAGACATTGCAGTTCAATGATGATTTTTCAGATGTTGGTTCATCTCATGATTCCGAAGGCGAACTTCAAGTTGATGTTTCAGAAGCAGAGGTAGAGTATCTTTATTTTATTAAGACACATAGTCAAAGCATGTAACTTTACTAAACCATTTTCTTGTGTTTGTCTAGGCCCCAACTGATTTTTCATCGATTGAAGAGTATTTTAAGCCTGCAGATTTTAAAGAGATGTCAGCATATGACAAGGAAGCATACCTATGTCAAAAGAAGAACTATGAGCGTGGGCTGACAGTGCTCGGTGGGTTATTATATTATATTTTGTGTTGGTCTTGCATACCTAAGTTATTAATACCTGTTCCTTAATTTTATGTTTCCAGGCAATACGGTCCAGATGAATATGCCTGCGTTTATGCAGAGAGCTGAGACACTGAAAAGAAGTTTAAACAATAGAAAAACAGCTGCCAATGTAAAGTTGTCCAACCTTTTAAGATTTATCTGCATTTATTATAATTGTGTGTCATTAAGCAATTGATTTCTGTCTGCAGGTTAATCAGACAAACCAGTCAATTGGCTCCGATTCTCGGCTTGATCCATCTTGTTCCAAATCTACTCGCTCATTACGGTCACATGTCACTGCTCCTCCTGGAAACTCTGATGCATCATGCTCCAAATCAGCTTCCCAACCTACCGCAAGCTCTAATATTGCTACGTGCTCATCACGACCTGTGCGCCCTCAAAATACCAACAAGGTAAGTGGAGGGCATTAGTTTTGTCTTTGTTATTATCATTGAAAGTGCTGGCAAACTAATTAATTTAATCTTTCCTCTTTCTAGACAAATTCTAATGAACATAGCCAGAAAGCATTGGAGTTCAATGATTTCTTAGATGTTTCATCTCATGAACCAGAGACGCCATCAGGATCAGAACCTGCTAAGAAAAGAAGGAAAAGGAGAAAGGTTTGTAACTATTTCTTTAAAAGTTTTAAGAGGAAGGATGTTTCATTTGAATGACTCTTTGCCCTCTTATATTTTATAGAATAACCGTTCTGAGAACGTCAGTGAGGAGGCATTTTCAGGCCGGCTTCCAAAGGTATTAGGGTATTTGAATTGGAGTTTCACTCAACTTGTAATTCGAGTTAAGTACATTAATTTGTATATTTATTTTTATTTATTTTGTCGTTGTTTATTTCAGTTTGATATTGATAACATTTTGTCTGATTCTGGGCATAAGTTAAAGAAAGTGAGGGACACCCTCCGAACATCAGGCATAGTGTATGGAAAAGATAGAAAACTTCTCATCAGGACTTTAACCAAGCACTTATATTTCAAACATGTTGAGTAAGTCCCTACCATAAGCAATTGGCTCTCTTTTATCAACCTATCTAATAATTTTGTTGTACATCATATCTAATAATGAAACACTGTTTGTTATGATGCAGTAATATCAAACTGGTAACTGCAGAGATGAAAAGTGGCATGGCAGCAAGCCTGGTTTCATTATATCCAAGTTTCAAGGATGAAACTGATCCACATAAAAGATCATGGGTAGGCATTACCTTGGTGTTGGTCACAATATATCTCTCTTTTTCTTATCTTATTTTTATCTTTTATTCTTTCAGTGGCGAATCTTCAATCCTGATGGACCATCAGGTTTCATAGCCAATGCATCAATAGGTATTTTGAGATCCATTGATTCAAAGGATAGGCCTAGAGGTGGAGGCCAGGGTACATCCTACCTTTCTGAGGAAGACGATAGTGACAAGGAGAATAATTCCAATGATGTTGCTGAACATCCTGATGTAAGGAAATTCTAAACCATCTATCTTTCCCCATCTTTTTCTGTAACATATATTTTTCTGATGCGAATTTAGGTTGAGTGGATGGGAACTACGATGCCTTGGGCTAGCAACAAAGCCAAGCTGGCAGAAGGAATGGAAGCATCCTTTGAGCACCGTAGGAGGTGGATCCTCTCAAAAGGGCCAAGTGTCACTGAAATCCTTAATATTTACCCACATCTAATGTCATTCGATTGTGAATTTGTAAGTATAAATATCCTTCACAGGCCATCCATTTTTCTGGTTTGGCAGCCTCACTGAAACAAACACATAGTTATTTATGCTTTTTTTCCCCAACAGTTGGAGAAAGAATTCAGCTTGATTTGTCCAGATAAAGGACATTTGTTTTCTAAGATGTTTCCTCACTTGGTTAAAAGTTTGAAGCGATGCAACGAGCTCCATGCAGTGGAGGAACTCAATGTTGGAGAAAATTGTGGTAAGCACTCTATGTCAAATCCCACTTCAATGCTATTCCTGCTCTTTATCTTGGTGAACTACTTCTGCAACACTGTATTTTTTAAAGCACAATCATATAATTTTGTTATTTAGGCTTTTTTAACACTTACTTTACTGCATTATGTTTATTTAAGAAACTATTGTTCAATATTTATGTGCAGATATCCTTGGAGCCTGCTTATCCATTGCAAAGCAGTTGCCTAGACCAAACCTTCAGAAAAATTCCAGAAGGAAATTGGGCAAGTCCCAGGAATCAGTGATGCCTCACTTACAGGACCTGGTCACAATTGTACCTGTAAGTATACTCTGTGCTTTATTTATTCTCAATTTATCAAAAATTTCTCTGTTGTAACCTTTTTTTCTATTTTTCAGCTAGGAACCAATGTACAGGAAGTAGTGGATAAAAGGAGAAAGGATGCCAAGTCACCAGTGCAGCCGTATCTGTTGGCTCTAGTACCGGAGAAGGATGTCACAAAGCTGTTTCTAATTGCTGACAGCCAGATTCTTCAAATGTCATGTGGGTCAGTCCTGCAAGGACTGGCCATGTTGTTCAAATCATACACTGTTTTCAATGTGATGTACCCACTTGGCTGGTTGCCATTCTGGGAGATGGTGGAAAATGGCCTCTTCCAAATGCAACCTGCAAAACTTACTAACTCTGCTGTTGAATTGTTAAAAAAACACAAAATTGTCAAATAACGCAATCCGGTATTGCAAATTGTTTTTTGTTTTTATGTTAGCTGGTTAAAACTACCATCATTGCTAATTTTTCATTTTTTTCATTTTCTTTTTGTTGACTCATGATATAAAAATTCATATTATTTATTTTAGCGGAAAAATGTACACTCCGAGTTGTTTTTGTTGGCTCTTTGTGTTGTCTAGAAAATATTTTAGTTAATGCAAATGCAATATTTTGCAATAAAGTTGATTATTGTCTTTAATTGATGAGTAATTTCTGCTGCCTTTGGTCTGACCGATTCTCATATTCTCAATTGATTTCGTGTGTTTTAATGGGCATCTGTATTGAAGGGACATTGCGTGTACTACATCGGTTCCCTTTTTAATATGAACAGCTTGCATCTCACAATGCTCAATAGGTAAAGACTATTCCTTCTTAGTTAAAAAGAATTTATTTGTTCATATTCTGTACTTTATCCTTCTTAATTATGGACAAAATTGTTTATACCTATTGACTTTTCCACGCAACAAATTTTTCATTGACTTTTATCAAAGATCAATACTACTGAGAAATTTGTTCACATTTAATTGACAAAATAATCATTAGATGGCTGATCTATTATTTATATTCCATTGACTTTTTTGTCCGTTACCAATTGACAAAATAGTACATTTTATTGCTGCGTAAAAAACTTTATAGTGGATTGACTTAATTCTTACTTGGTTAGTGACATAAAGTCAATACGAGTCTGAGAGTGTAGCTATGAATGTTTTTGATGACACAAGAAAAGCATTGATTTAAGTTTGCCGACTTTTTTTGCTAAGGCAAAAACATACTACTACTATAGGGGCCGAAGGCACTCAAAAAGCTAGAAAAAACTTATTGCTGCGAGACATAAACAGTACCGTCTCGTATCATTGGAGTTTGTACACAACAATTGGTTATAAAAATGGTTCACAAAAAGACAAAAGATGCTATGAATATGAGTCCTTACAGAAAAAACACAGACCGGCTTAGTTTTACCACTGACACTTAAAAGTGATACCTCCAGAGTCCTTCGTGTTAAACAACCCACTGATGTTTATATTTTTTAAAGACAAGAATCTTATCTAAAAACAACACAATGTTTGTACTGTTAAGCCATCTAAGTCAAAACGACTACATGTCCAAGTAAAAGTGACACTTAAAAGTATCGTTCAGTTTCCACATTATATAAAAAGACTGCACACTTTCGCTTGCTTTCCTTCGCATGTTGGACCAAGCCTTTTGCATATCCTGATAAACAGTCATCCATCGAAACATGCAACTTTCCAGTTATGTCGGAAATCTTTGGGCAGTTTTTGACAAGGAAGGACAGCATTGGTACATCGAACCCTTTACAAAAAAGTAAAATACGCCTCAGTGAATATATTTCAAGTAGGGGCATAATGCTGCTGCTTTTCAAGGATTCACCTTTTATTTTAAAATAGTTGATTGATGGAAAGTAATCCATGACTACAGGGAGAACACGTGAGGAATCTCCTTGCCATTCGCGTAAACCATTAAGTTTCAGATTCTTAACGGTACAAAAGCGGGCCTGAGGTTCTGCTCTGATGACCTGCAGACCCGCCTCGTGGAAGTCCAGTGTGACGTCTGTGACCAAGTCAAACGAACCACAGGTATGGACATCTAGCCAAGGAATTCGTACAGATTTTAAGTTTCTGCACAAAGAAACAGCTTCTTTTACATTTTGCGGAAGTGCTGCACTATCGGTTTTGATACGCAGATGCTTTAAGGTGCTGGCTGACGCCGAAATAATGCTACCGCAAAATTTGTCTTCAATTAAATAACAACTGGCGAAGTAATCAATCTTAAGGGAGATCAGTTGACTGACGGAGCAAGAGTTGTTCTTAATTACACTCATAGCTCTGCCTCCTGGAATGGGGCGCAGGAAAAGTTTCAAGAACCTTAGAGATGTGAGTTCACTCAAACAATTAGTGATGACGAAGGGAGGCCTTATGTCACTGAACAAGTCATCATCGATCCTCAACGTTAGTGACGTTACGACAGTGTATCTCTAAAGGACATGCCAAACAGAAACACTCCCTCCTAGCAAAGATGAATTCACGTGGACATTTCTCCACGTTCCATTTGAGAGCGCCACTCTATTAAAAAGATGACTAACATTCGCAACATTGAAAATGTCCGAGGGACACAGAAAAGAGAAAATAAGGTGGAGAGTCTCGTCGGGCAAAGCTTCTATGAAAGCAGCGTCGATGTCACTCATGGTGGAAACACCTACAGGATAAAAAACAATACGCTTAAAAAATCCGGAACCTTGCAATTGAGGATGGACCGTCCTCCTAGCTTTATTTAGTGATTCAAGCTTGTATGAAGGCTAAGGAAGACAGAATGACTCGAGGGTCACATACAAAGGGCAATAACTCAAGGCATGTGTGTACACCAAAAATCACTAAATATTTGAGCTTCACTTAAATTAACGAGAAATCTACGAAGTTCTTTACAAAACTTGGTACTTTTGACCCGATCTTTACTACATTAACACCCGCAGTAGTTCCTGCATAAATGTCCGAAGAATCATTGTTTATTAAAAGGAAGGCCAATAACAATGCGAACTTCAATAAGCAAACCAGAAATTGATGAAACTTCACTTCAGTATGAAAGAGTTCTAAACAAAATTCAGAATATTCACACTCTTCTCAAAGTCACACCATACTGCAATGTTTGAAAGCACGTGAAAATGCACCATGACGCGTTGAATCGACGGGCAAATTGCATCTAAAGACCAAAAACTGGTTTTTATCATCCCAAAAAGCCCATTTATATTTTAAGAAAAAATCTAGGAACCACCCTGATGCACACTGTAGTCACTTGTGGGGTAAGGTGGGAGTTCAGAGAAAGGCTATTACTCTAATGCAGAACTTTACCTTGCGTGATGAAATCAGCAAGCCTGCAGCAGCTTCGCACCAGCAGCACCTTCGCACCAGCAGCACCTTCGCACCAGCAGCACCTTCGCACCAGCAGCACCTCCGCAACAACAGCAACTACGCAAATACGCAGCTCCTTGGCAGCAGCGACTAGGACGACCTGCAAAGAGATCGATTTTCCTTATAAGACTTTGAGTTACCCACAGCCGTGAAAATAAACTAAAAGGAACAACGATATAGCTGCATTAACTGTAACCACACGGCAGTATAAACTTGAACGACACTAACAAACGCATGCTTGAGAGCACACACAAACGGATGCTTGGCTACGCACAGTTACAAATGCATTGGCGCAGTATGGAGTTTTTCGGCGCCAAGCATGCAGTTGTTACAGTGAACTTGCAAAATTTGCATAAGTAGGCAAATGTATAGCCAAGTATGCGTTTGTAAGTATGTACTTGCAGGCATGCATTTGCAATGTGTACTAAGTAGAAGTAAGTTACGCTTGAAGTGATAGATCAGAGACGAAAATGAAAGCCAGGCCGTCACCGACAGGCCTTTACCAACAGGCTGTCACAAACAGGCCGTCACTTATAGGCCGTCACAGTCAGGCCGCTACCGACAGGACGTCACCGACAGCCCGCTACCGTCAGGCCGTCACTGACAGGCCGTAGCTAATCGGCCATCACAGATAGGCCGTCACCGACAGGCCGTAACACACGGACGGCTATTACACACGGGTTTTTGGTGACACGCAGTTACTAACAAATTTTCCGTATTCTTGTTGTTCGCGAGGACATTTTCTCCTCAAGGTTGGTATCTAACAGGTGCCTTGGTTGCCTAGGGAAACTGCGAGTGTGGTTGTTTGGCAGTAGCTCCCGGCAATTCAGTTTGAGTGACAAATTATGACACCGACAAAAAACACCAACACAAACAGGTGCTTCATAGGTGTCCTGGTTCGGGTCGGGAATTGTTTGACAGCGTCACTGACAGCGTCACTGATAGCGTCACTGACAGCGTCACTGACAATGGTTAGGTAAGGTTAGGTTAGCGTCACTGACAGCGTCACTCTCAGCGTCACTGACAGCGTCACTGACAGCGTCACTGACAGCGTCACTGACAGCGTCACTAACAGCGTCACTGACAGCGTCACTGATAGCGTCAGTAACAGAGTCACTGACACCGTCACTGACACCATCACTGACAGCGGTTAGGTTAGGTTAGGTTAGCGTCACTGACAGCGACACTGACAGCGTCACTGACAGGGTCACTGACAGGGTCACTGACAGGTTCACTGACAGCGTCACTGACAGCGTCACTGACCAAAAAGTTCAATGCTACACTGGTGACAACTACAAAGAAAAATGACAATTCTTAAAAGTTTGTGAATTTTCGCATCCATACGCCGCCACTCTGTTGTGTTTTTACTTTTACATCCTGCCTTGTATTGATCCTGCAAATACATAGCCAATGAGCAAAGGACTTGCACATAAGCTGTCGTCCATCTTTTGTTTGCAATAGACAACTGCTGAAAATAGGCGACGAAAACAGTTATTTACATCTTGCACCGCTTTATGGCAAAGTCTTGCTGTTTGTAACATATTTCATTTACTTTCATTGCCAATCCATAGAATTCTGTGTAACTGTAGTCATTACTCTTTATAACCCACCAATTAATATGTAGAAACCCCGTCGTCGGGTGACATTGAAAAACCTTTTAATCTTCTAATTGAACACATTTGCAATGCCGCTTGCCCTAACCTTTGCTAGCTATACTGTTGTTTGAAATCGCAATCTATTGCATGGTCTGTGTCCTGTAATTCCAAACTCTGAATTATGTCATGACAAGTGTTACACGGTCATTTTTCTGCAACCAAAATTTTGTGTCTTTGTTCAACTCTCCTTGCAACACATTTCTGCTTTGTCAGAATCTCAACCCAACTCATACTCATGATTGAGAGATTTTTTCACATGCCCTGTTTTTTTAGACTCTGCAATAAAAGGTTACTGTCAAACAGTGACCTTGTAACGTGTGTTGCATCTGCAACTTAGAAATACTTTTGGGTTTTGCAGCCAAGCCAAAGTTGTTTGTCCAGTGAAAATATTTGGACGGATTTAAATGGCTGCTTTTTGTAATCACAATGTGATTAGAGGCTTACGCTGACTGGGAACAAGATTTCCTGTGGTATAGGATCATTGGTAGGTCTTTCATGGCACCAGTAATAAATACACAGCAAAAAGAAAATAGATGTTTTGAAATTATTTAGATTGACAGTTTTCTTTTGCCTGTGTATTTATGACTGGTGTCATGAAAGACCTACCAATGGTCCTTTACCACAGATATTCTTGTTCCCAGTCAGCGTAAGCCTTGAATCACATTATGATTACACAAAGCAGCCATTGAACCCTGTCCAAATGTTTTCAGAGAACTGTGCTTGGTGTAGGTACGGTCCTGATTATAAGTCTACAAATTTACCTTATACCAAATGCAAAGGATTGTGATTGATTGATTAGTCTTCGTAGTTTGATTACTGAAATATGAAAGCATGTTGCAGGATGTTAATCAAAAAATGGTCACTTAAAGCAATAGCTTCAGTTTTTGAAGATGAAGGTCATCATAATTAGATCTTGACCCCCTTGTCCTGACCTGCTCTGTCCTGACCCAGTCCTACCCCACTTTTCACCCAATCTTTACCCCCTAGTCTAAACATCATATAAGCTTATAACCGTTTAAACTTTGCCCTGCCCTGTCAACATTTTACCTAACTTTGTCCTGACTGTTTGTCCTGACCCTTTTGGCTTAACAATGGTAACTAAGGAAGTGTTCTCAGAAATTAGCCTTGACATATTAAAAAGTTTCTTTCAAAACTGTTCAAAAAGGGAGTTATTCAAACTACCAAACATCACACTGTCCGCAGGTAACCCATACCCACATTACATATGCAAATACCTAATTTAGATAATTAAAAAAAAAAAAATTATAATTCTTCTTATAGATTACAAGAATTTAAAGAAAAATGCCTATGCAAGACAACGAAGACATAACAGTTGAAGAGATATACAAGTGTTTTCCAGACATTCCAACATTATTATCAGTACTGATATACTGTGCTGCAAAATGTGATATCCATGCCAAATGGAATCCATTTTTCAAAATATTTGCTCAAACAATGCTTCAACACGGAAACCAAAAGATGAAGATATATTTTGAAAACCATTTCTGTACACAACTTATCAAGATTCAGATAAAACAAATCTTAGATGACATGTCAGATAATAAGAAGTTTGTAAATAATGAAGATCTATATGCAATGTCATATTATTTTACCTTAACTTATATATTGAAATCAAATATTATTGAAATATCACTTAAAAATTTACTTCAAACATGGCTTCAAACACATAACTGAAACAAAACACACATAATAATATCATTCAATATCCAAATTGAAATACTATTTGTCACAATTAATACCTTTTCAGATATATATAAACCATAAAAGGCTTTCCAAAATTTCACTTGCTAGATTACTAATTAAATTATCATGAGCATAAGACACATTCTTACAGTTGCAATGTGATTTTTTACCACAATAAAACATGTCACACAGTTGTGGCTCATTTTGAAACAATAACTTTATAATTTCTAGTTCATGTTGTCCACATGGTCTGTTAAAGAACTCATGGCATCGTTCTGAGACTGCTTCAGACCCACATTTCTCAAGTAATTGCAACCATCGAACTCTCATATTCTTAATTTCATATTCATCTTTTTGCAAAAAAGCGCAAGTCAATAAAAATAAGATAATATCAGGAAACCATTCTGGAAACTTATCATTTGACCAGTTTTCATTAGGCATCTGTCAACACAAATAATTGGACAACACATATATTATGCAATATTTACTTGATGTATATATTTATTTACAAACCTTTCAATTTTTTCTTCAACTTTTCAAATATATATACAATTTCAAACTGTTTGTAATCAAATATTATTCCTAGATTGAAATGGACTCAAGTAACAATTTCCTTTCTCTAAACATGTAACCATGGTATAGTACGACAATTGAGTTGCAATAATATATAACATACATTGAGTTTCAATAAAAATTTTGTTTATATGCAAGATATCAGTAACAAATCCGAAATGTTGCTTTATCCACCAGGTAAGGTAATTATACTTTCATATCTTAATATTTTCATTTCAATTAAACTTTTGAAGATATAACACATATAAGTAAATTACACATAATTTCAAGTCAAACTTTTAAGCCACTTCAAAAATTTAATACGTTCAAAGAAAAGGATACTGTTTCTGCAACTGTTTAAACGTTCAAGGGTTAACGTTTTTAATAACGCAACCCTTGAACTTTTACTTGTTGTTATTCCATATTTCTTTCCATCAATTTTCAACCAGTTTCAATTTCCCACCTGTTTTGATTTGTATTCCATTGCTGTACCAGGTGGTTCACGGACCCCGTGAGAAATGGTTACTATGCAACCCGCTTAGCGGACCCACCTGGTATACATTATGCACTCATTTATTATCCCTTTTAAAATGCACAATATTCCCCTCTCATTAGTTTACCTTTCCACTATTTTTCACATTTTCCTCCTTTTTCTTTCAGACCATAAACTAACTTTAAAATTTTTTTTGTAGGCACTGTAATATTATACAAATTTTTATTTAACTAAATTGTTTGTACGGTTATGGGGATGGCTCGTTGCATTCACGCACGATTGATCGACAAAATAAACTAATAATAAAGCTAATAAGCAGCACGATCGATCGAAAGCAGGTCGAAAAAGAAAATAAAATAAAATATAAAAAACAAATTAATTATAGTTCCACTGGTTTCACTGCGCAGTCGGTCGAATTGACAGTAGAAAAAAAATAATTAAATTATTATATTATTTGTGGACGAGTGACTGACGCACGTTCGATCGAAAAATATATTATTTTAAATAATTTTCGAAGAATTCTCAAAGTCGCCTTGCCACCTGTCACCGGGACTGCCGGGACCCCCTCCACCATGAGAGAATGGCCAAGACACCCTCTGCCGTGACTAGCACGCCAGGTATGAGAAATGTAGCGATCGGTAAGGAAAGCGATGGAAAAGGCGCGGACAACGTCCTCGCTTGAACGAAAATTGACACCGTCCACGAAATCGCAGACGACAACGTCAAGTCACTTACACCTGAGCAACTCAAAAGGAAAGTTGACTAACACACTGGCTCTTCGCACCGTGAGTGTGAGCGAGTTGCTGAACAAAACAACTCTTTGTGAAACTGATTGCCCATTAAACACGCATGCAAATAAGTGTTCTTTGGCCAAGAAGTCCTAATCAGAGAGTGGTTCCGTATTGCGCGAGGTGCTGAGGATGGGCGTGGTTTTTAAGGTGTGCAGGGAGCTGAGGTGTTTCAAGGTGTTTGAAAAGAAGCGCGCTCCTGCGTGAGGTGAAGTGGTGAAGTGGGAGAAGGCGGAGGGGTCGCACGCGCACGGCGCCGGAACTTCGCACCAGCAGAAGAGACGACCCACGACACGCGAGCAGAAGACCAATAACACTGTTCACGCGAAGTGTTTTATTGAAAGATTGATCCAAACCTTTGCAAGCCAAACTGTAGCCTCACATTTCTTAGCAAGTCCGTCTTTTACCTCTTTTTGTTTGGAGTCTGTGCGTTCTGTGGGTGTGTCAATCTTTTTGGTCTTTTGTTTAACTCTTTCCCGAAGGGGGCGCATAGCACAAAGCTTTAAGTTACATTAACTCTGTTACTGTACCGTTCCGAGCACGATCGCTGGGGCATGATGTCGAGTGCTGGCTTATATGTAACTTCTAGCTCAATCGTTGGAACATATACTTCAGTTTACGCCGACAGGCAATTCAAAAACACATAAAGAGTTTCGGGGTGGTGGAAAACAGAGGAGGAGGTAACCTACAAAACAGCTTCTAAACCTTTCAGACGAGGGGATTTCCGATATAAGTAGACCCAGCGAGGAATTTAAAAAAATTTGGCCGGGCAATGTTAAACCCAAATTTACAAGCATTTCTTATGTGAGCGGGTCGAAAGGGGGGGGGGCGATGTATGAAAAGTTGCCTACTTTTAGGGAGCGTGTGTCTGGTTGCCTTGTATTTAGAGACAGACGTGGTTTCCCATGTGAATTGGAGGGGGGAGGGGGGGGGGGTCGGTTGATCCAAACTCGAAAAATGGTGTCGCGTAACATGTGGTGCGTTTGATGAAATGCGAGCGTAGCGAAATTGAAGCTTTCGACGAGGTACTTCATCGTTTACATGACAACGCCGAAAAGTGACAAATATAACTTACTGCGGGTCAAGTAGACACATATTATAAAAAAAGAGAGGGCTTCACGCAACCCAAAGTTGTTCTATATTTGTTTGGACTGCAATTAAAACAAGTAATTTGAATTAGGTAACTGTGCCGCAAACGTTATGTTTCGTGGTCTATTGGTCAATGGGAAGGACGCTGTCGGGTTCAAGGGAAGGCAGATGCTGAAGGGCAAGCAAGCACACTCTGGTTTTTTGTTTTTTCCAATTTCCACAGAATCGAAATTTGGAGACATAAAGCGGACTACTTAATGCGAGCGAAGCGAGCTATAAACCATAGCCTTATTCAGCTTAAAATCTCTTTTGCTGGGGTTCGAACGGTTCCACGAAGACCACCACAGAGAGAGTATTTTGAGCAAATATAAGGTGAATTTTTTTTTGTGTTGGCCAATCAAAACAAATGGTTCCAAAACATAGAGTTGCAAACCCATACAACGAATTTCTTCTGAGCCTGGAATAGATTTTAAGGACTTAGAAAGGCACTTCATAAGTCAAAAGTTCAACTTTTATCTCGCTTATTTGCTTGTAAAAAGAGCCTCAGTAGGTTGTTTGAGGCGAGCGAAGCGAGCTAGAAGCCAATGCCCAATTGGACCCCAAATGTGATTTTTTTGGGCATTTCTGAGTGACGATTTCTGATTTCCAGTAAGCCGGCCGGGCAAATCCGCCCCTGCAATCCCTATGCTTTAGGCCCCCTCCGGAGGCCTAAGGGGGGGGGCGGCCCCCCGCACCCCCAATTACGCGCCTGACATCTTGGCCAAAGAACACTTATTTGCATGCGTGTTTAATGGGCAATCAGTTTCACAAAGAGTTGTTTTGTTCAGCAACTCGCTCACACTCACGGTGCGAAGAGCCAGTGTGTTAGTCAACTTTCCTTTTGAGTTGCTCAGGTGTAGGTGACGTGACGTTGTCGTCTTCGATTTCGTGGACGGTGTCAATTTTCGTTCAAACGAGGACGTTGTCCGCGCCTTTTCCATCGCTTTCCTTACCGATCGCTAAATTTCTCATACCTGGTGTGCTCGTCTCGGCAGCGGGTGTCTTGGCCATTCTCTCATGGTGGAGGGGGTCCCGGCAGTCCTGGTGACAGGTGGCAAGGCGACTTTGAGAATTCTATCGAAAATTATTTAAAATAATATATTTTTCGATCGAACGTGCGTCAGTCACTCGTCCACAAATAATATAATAATTTAATTATTTTTTTTCTACTGTCAATTCGACCGACTGCGCAGTGAAACCAGTAGAACTATAATTAATTTGTTTTTTATATTTATTTTATTTTCTTTTTCGACCTGCTTTCGATCGATCGTCCAGCTTATTAGCTTTATTATAAGTTTATTTTGTCGATCAATCGTGCGTGAATGCAACGAGCCCACCTCACGGTTATTTCTTCCATTGTAATTTACCTCCATTTGAAATTCACTCTAGCCGCTTCAGTAACTTTGGACAATAAATGTTTAATTGATACTGGTTGTCTGTTCTTGTTTGCACGAATGGACAGTGTTATAGACCATTTCAATACTAAATTCTTTGGAGCCCGTCGCTGACAGGCCCTTCACAACAAGACGTCACTGACCTACCCGTCACCAACGGGTTCTCCACCCACAGGCCCGTCAGGTACAACCGAAAGGCCCGTCATTAACCCGTCACCGACAGGCCACCACAAATAATACATCACCCACAAGGCCGCAACCGACATGCCCGCTACCGACAGGACCGCCACCGACAGGCCTGTAACCGACAGGCCCCCAATCGACTGGCCCGTCACCGACAGGACCGTCACCCACAGGCCGATCACCGAAAGGCCCGTCACCGACAGGCCCGTCACCGACAGACCCGCCACCGACAGGGCCGTCACCAACAGGCCGGTCACCAACAGGGCCGTCACCGACAGGCCCGTCACGAACAGCCCCGTCACCGACAGGCCCGTCACCGACAGGCCCGTCACCGACAGTGTCGTCACCTACAGGCCCGTCACCGACAGGCCGGTCACCGAAAGGCCCGTCACCGACAGGCTTGTCACCGACAGGCCCGTCATCGACAGACCCGCCACCGACACACAGTGATGCAAAACCGAAAAAAGTCGCGCAAAATTATAGAGTGCCCCGATCACTACCAAATTTCGTGTGCGTGGGTTTTGGGGGTCGCTGACCTCATTTCTGAAGAGATTGAACGTGTACAACCACCACAGGGGCGGATCAAGGGCAGTTACGGGGGGTAACACTCTAACGCTGTGCTTGATCACAACCTTATTTCGTGTACGGGGGTTTTAGGGGTCGCTGACCTCATTTCTGAAGACATTGAACGTGTAGTACAACCACCACAGGGGCGGATCAAGGGCAGTTACGGGGGGTAACACTCTAACGCTGTGCTTGATCACAACCTTATTTCGTGTACGGGGGTTTTAGGGGTCGCTGACCTCATTTCTGACGAGATTGAACGTGTACAACCACCACAGGGGCGGATCAAGGGCAGTTACGGGGGGTAACACTCTAACGCTGTGCTTGATCACAACCTTATTTCGTGTACGGGGGTTTTAGGGGTCGCTGACCTCATTTCTGACGAGATTGGACGTGTACAAGCACCACAGGGGCGGAACAAGAGCGTCTAAGGAGGGGGGAGTTTGTTTTTGTTCACCGGCCCCAGCCGACACGACACGATGTTGCGACTTTGGAGTCGATTTTCACGAAAAGCGCAACGTTTCGCGGCCTCACACCATATACACCTTGAAGTAGACCTCGGATACTACCATGTGGCTGTGACAGACTGGTTCGCAAGTGTTCGCAACTCGACTTATTTCACGTCAAAATCAACAAAAGTGATGAATTTAGCTAACATTTTATAGCGAATATTTGGTGACCGAGAGCTTTGACGTTGATTGTAACACATGTATCGGATTCCTTTGACCTTCAGCTTTCCAAAAACACCCAATATTATACATTTTGGTGCGCAGATGAGGCCAAAACGAGCAGTTTTCGCACCACATGTAGCTTCATTCGGTTTTCGCCTCAAATTGCTCCACTTTAGCGCCATAAAAAGATAGGATTACCAACTTTTGGGTTCAAAACAGTTTCGCCTCCATATAGTTCGACCTTTTCTGCGCTCAAAAATGTCAGCCCCCTCACGGACGGACCAAATCGAAGAAAAGTGCTTTTTGCGCGACTTTTTCCGGTTTTGCATCACTGTGCGACAGGGCCGTCACCGACAGGCCGGTCACCGACAGAGCCGTCACCGACAGGCCCGTCACCGACAGGCCCGTCACCAACAGGCCCGCCATCGACAGGCCCGTCCCCGACAGGCCCGTCACGGACAGGCCCGTCACCGACAGACCCGTCACCGACAGGCTCATCACCGACAGGCCCGTCACCGACAGGACCGCCACCGAGAGGCCCGCCGTATCCGACAGGCCCGTCACCGACAGGGCCGTCACCTACAGGCCCGTCACCGACAGGCCCGTCACCGACAGGCCCGTCACCGACAGGCCCGTCACCGACAGGCCCGTCACCGACAGGCCAGTCACCGACAGGCCGGTCATCGACAGGCCCGTCACCGACAGGCCCGTCACGGACAGGCAGGTCAACGACAGACCCGTCACCGACAGGCTCATCACCGACAGGCCCGTCACCGACAGTGCCGCCACCTACAGGCCCGTCACCGACAGGCCCGTCACCGACAGGCCCGTCACCGACAGGGCCGTCACTGACAGGCCCGTCACCGCAGGCCGGTCACCGACAGGCCCGTCACCGACAGGCCCGTCACCGACAGGGCCGTCACCGACAGGCCCGTCACGGACAGGCCCGTCACCGACAGGCCCGTCACCGACAGGCCCGTCACCGACAGGCCCGTCACCGACAGGCCCGTCACCGACAGGCCCGTCACCGACAGGCCCGTCACCGACAGGCCCGTCACCGACAGGACAGTCACCGACAGGCCGGTCATCGACAGGCCCGTCACCCGTGAAAAAAATGAAATATGTTTTTAATATAAACAAATTAAAATTTCATTTAATTTTAATATAATTTATATATAGGGACATCTCTTAATTTAATTGAAATTTAATTTGTATTAAAAATGAATATGAGTTTCAAATTAAGTTAAATTCAATATATATTTAGAGACTGTCTTTAATTAAACGTGAATTAGGTTGAATCTGACACTTAATATAAGAACCAAATTTAGTCATATTTAGTCTGAATTTGTGTCTAATGGTCAAATTAAATCAATATTTAGTGACTGTCCTTAATTAAATGTTAATTACGTTGAATCTGACACTTAATATGAGAACCAAACTAAGTCATATTTAGTCTAAATTTGTGTTGAATGGTCAAATTACATCTATATTAAAAGGCTGTCTTTAATTTAACAGTAAATATGATTGAATCTGGCACATAAAATAAGGGACAAACTAAGTTATATTTAGTCAAAATTTGTGTCAAATGGTCAAATTTGAGTGAATTCACCATTATTTAGAGCATGAAGCCCTTACAGCTGATTCTGCTCAAGGAGCCTTGTGGGGATTCGTTACCAATAGCACACACTTTTTAACTTTATTCGGTTTGACAAACATGTTTTAAATATCAACCTAATATGTGTTTAATTAGAGCTTAATTTAATTCTGACCCGCCGCTAGATGGCGCCACAGTCGGGCTCTGTCCGAAAGCTCGCGAGGTTCACTCACATTCCTAATTTACCTAGGCGGCCGGGCCGCGCGCAGGGTCTAACCACCCAAGTTTCCCTAGTATCTAGTGTCTTGGGGCAGTAGGCGGGTGAAGGATCTGCCGCAAATTTTTAACCTTTGGAGTGACCACTTGGATGAGTCAGGTCCTCCTCAAGGGTTCGGGTACTCCCTACCCTTCGAAACCACCTAACTAAATCCAAGTCATTTGAATTCAAACTGTATTCAGAGTAAATTTCGATACTAAACTAAGATTTAATTTAAAATATATTAAAATCATATTAAAATTTTTCGTTAATTCAACTCAAATTTCACTTAAATTCAGATTCAGTTTATTGGGCAAATTAAAATATATATAGATCAAATAAGATGTATATTAATTTTAATTAATACAATCATTCCAAAGTGAAGAGATACATATTTTCAAATTTACTTCAATTTAAGTCAGTAAGACGACATACTAAATTATATTAAAACACATACTTAATTGAATTTACTTGAATATAGCCATCATATTCACATTAAATATATAATATATTTCAAATGAATTAACTTTAAATTAAGTAATAAATTAAAAACATATTTCATTTTTTTTCACGGGCACCGACAGGCCCGTCACGGACAGGCACGTCACCGACAGACCCGTCACCGACAGGCTCATCACCGACAGGCCCGTCACCGACAGTGCCGCCACCTACAGGCCCGTCACCGACAGGCCGGTCACCGAAAGGCCCGTCACCGACAGGGCCGTCACCGACAGGCCCGTCACCGACAGACCCGCCACCGACAGGGCCGTCACCGACAGGCCGGTCACCGACAGGGCCGTCACCGACAGGTCCGTCACGGACAGGCTCGTCACCGACAGGCCCGTCACCGACAGGCCCGTCACGGACAGGCCCGTCACCGACAGGCCCGTCACCGACAGGGCCGTCACCGACAGGCCGGTCACCGACAGGGCCGTCACCGACAGGTCCGTCACGGACAGGCCCGTCACCGACAGGCCCGTCACCGACAGGCCCGTCACGGACAGGCCCGTCGCCGACAGACCCGTCACCGACAGGCTCATCACCGACAGGCCCGTCACCGACAGGACCGCCACGGAGAGGCCCGCCGTATCCGACAGGCCGACAGGGCCGCCACCGACAGGAACGTCACCGACAGGCTCGTCTTCGACAGGCCCGTCCCCGACAGGCCCGTTACATTTGAGACTAAAAATAAGGATAACAATAG
>CM060086.1:2299387-2309387 GCA_030522485.1 Stenchaetothrips biformis
GTCCCTATCTACTGTCTAGCGAAACCACAGCCAAGGGAACGGGCTTGGACTGAACGGCGGGGAAAGAAGACCCTGTTGAGCTTGACTCTAGTCTGACTTTGTGGAGCGACTTAGGAGGTGTAGAATAGGTGGGAGATTCGTCATCAATGAAATACCACTACTCCTATTGTTTCTTTACTTACTCAATGAAGTAAATATGGTTATATCATATTTTAGAAAAAGCACAGTTATTTGTGTGATTTATATTGAGGACACAGCCAGGCGGGGAGTTTGACTGGGGCGGTACATCTGTCAAATGATAACGCAGGTGTCCTAAGGCCAGCTCAGCGAGGACAGAAACCTCGCGTAGAGCAAAAGGGCAAATGCTGGTTTGATCTTAGCTTTCAGTACAAGTGTAGACCGTGAAAGCGTGGCCCTCGATCCTTTTGTTTTTTGGAATTTTAAGCAAGAGGTGCCAGAAAAGTTACCACAGGGATAACTGGCTTGTGGCAGCCAAGCGTTCATAGCGACGTTGCTTTTTGATCCTTCGATGTCGGCTCTTCCTATCATTGCGAAGCAGAATTCGCCAAGCGTTGGATTGTTCACCCACTAATAGGGAACGTGAGCTGGGTTTAGACCGTCGTGAGACAGGTTAGTTTTACCCTACCGTTCGTGTTTGTTATGGTGATGGTAATCCTGCTTAGTACGAGAGGAACCGTAGGTTTAGACAATTGGTTTTGTGTTTGATTGAAAAATCAGAGGCACTAAACTACCATCTGCTGGATAATGGCTGAACGCCTCTAAGCCAGAATCCAATCCAGAGTCCATAACATCTGTGACTGGAATGTATATTGTTTACTCCATAGTTGTGTGATCGCACACTGAACAATAAAGCAAATTGAAATGAAGTAACGAAGTCTTCATAATGGTTTATTATCTAGATATGTCCCGGTTACAAAACAATCTGCAAATGACTTTTATCAATCGAAGTGTTGTACATAGTAGAGCAGTTACCATACTGCGATCTAATGAGACTTACTTTATTGTATGTTTCCATCTCAAATCTGCAGATTACAGAAAAATGATCAAATAGCAGTGTGTTCCCGTGCGGATAGTGGGATCTATCTTGCCGAAATGCTTGCTATTCGTGCACAATGTATTACTGCTGTTCATAGGTCAAAATGCAGCGATGTATACACCGACTAACTACTGCGCGTGAGATTCGGTGAGTCAGACGCTGGCTCATCGTCAAAATTTTAACGTGGGCAATGTCGAGATTGAAAATCGCATGTGACGGTGCAATCCGTTGCCTACGAACAAATCTTTCATCGAAGACGAGCCGCTATCCTCTGCAGTTTTGTCCGTAACAAACTTGTAGGGTTCCGTGCCAATGGGTGCGTATTCGTACAATCGCTCCACCCCGTTGTACCACACAATTCGCCAAAATTCACCGTACACACCTAACACAATTCAACAATGTACACACACCAATAAATTCCGCTTAGTTCGTCTGATGAGCTCCACGTCTATCAGTGATCAATTTCGCAGCATAATGCAATATCCAAGCAACACATACCAGTAGTCACAGAACACCCTCTGCTTTGTGGCTCACCCCACGTATCCACCAGATTGAAAAGTACACCCCTTCCACACTACTCACGAGAAAATTCGAGAAACTGAATTTCTTCTAAATTGGATAACCGCAATTAATTTAACAGAAACGATCACTCTCGCAATCCTCCATGAAGCTACCTTATGATCCGGAACATGCGTTTTGAGAGCATCGTTTATTCGACGCATGCCATGAAAAAGGCTTAAAGCAAGGAATCACTCACACGATCAGGTTAGAGCGGAACCCGCACTCGGCAAATACTACCTTTTAGGAACGTTCGCATGTCATAACTTTAGGACGATTTATTATTTCTGACTGGTTTGACAGCGATCCGACCTGGGTGAAATCCATTTTAAGCATTGAGCACGTCCCTTGTAGACTATACCGATAGATGTCGTTCAATTCGGAAAAAGGAACTAGCCTTTTATGCGCTCTGCGTGACGGGCCACCTCGCCAGAATGGCTCATTAAGTCCAGCCCTAAACCCAAAGGCATTCTCTGGACCTGCTGACGGCGCATCGCGAGGCGCCGTTGCTTGACGCTATTCACATGAATGAGAACGAAAATGACTCGATTAGAGATGAGTGACTCACGAGAATATCGCCGGCGATTACGAACATTCTTTTGACATTCCTGATTTAAAGAAGTGATTGACTTCGTGGTGAAGTTCGCGCTGCGTACCAGTGTACACGCAGAACCATTTGTAACAAGAGGAGTAGTATGGGACGAAGCTACGAGCAACAGCGCGGGCATGGATTTCAATCTTAGCCCGTACCTAAAAGCAAATCTGGGACTTTTGAGCAATATTAATAAGCTAGCGCGGCCGCTCGGCTTCGCCTCGCTGCGCTAGAAACCTTGCTGTCGAGGCGTTTGCTTCCCGGTTACCGGCGCCCGAAATAACGGATTCGCTCTCTGGATATCGAAGAAACACTAAGCGTGCAAAAGTATATGAATGAACCCCGAAATCAAAATTTGTCGAATTCATGTGAGAGTTGAACTCACTGTCAGAGTGACGAAATCGATTGGAATTAGCCAAGTCATTTTTCCTTTCAATTCTCAGTATGTGGAGAACTTGTAGTCTGGAGATTTCTGTGTGCGTTGCTTCCATCACAAACGCAAGCAAAGATAAGCACTCAACTTTCAAAAGTGCTCTGCGCATACCTTTGAAAGTTGAATGTTCCATGTATAATGCAACTGAATTTATCTTTCGAACGCTGACTGAATCAACCTATGACTATTTTGACAATTATTTACTTCATTATTGACCCATAACCCAAGGTTTACGAAGCACTTCGCGGAGCTGAAATTTAGTATTTTACGGTCACTTGTATTGCTGCATCACCATTTTAATGGAACTGTGTTACTTGCGAGGTCACAGAAAAAATCGAATTGATATTCCATAAATCGCCAAATTCCACAAAATTCACATCGTTCCAATCATGTAGAAGTCTACCGCGGACAAACAAACACACAGACTTACAAATAAACATATCCTTCGTCTTTCTCACATATCTGCAGAACTACTTTTGGACGTCGAAACACTTAGCAGTCAAGGCACCTCTTCGCGTAAACAAAAGAGATCTATCCCCTGTGTTTGCACTAATGGCTTGCAGAAGCCAAAAATATGAATTAGAGTGAAAATAAGAGCGATTTCCGCCGCGCATCTACATTTTTGACACGGAGTCTACCCAAATCACTATGAGGGTGGCTCTGAAACCCAAATCGTGGTGCCTTGCAATTCTATCCTGTCGATTCTGATGCCAATCGGTGCACTACTCTTCAAGCTCCGGCTTGCTTCAGCCATTCAATGGTCGAAACACCGATTTCTGAACAGCAAATGTCTCATAACTCAGAACGTAGCATAGATATTCAAGATTTCTGAACGCAGAATGGTGCCGGGATTCTGGGAGGAAGCGTTGACAAAATTTCAACGCCATCGACGCGGTACACGTCAAGCTTCGGCGTACTTTGTGCATTCAATAGCTAAAAAATCCCTCGATATCATAGGGATATCTGACGTAGCGACGGTTTCAGAGTTGAGCGCGAGTGGCCGCCAACACGCGCTCCCCGCCGCCTAAAACGTCTCGTTGCCTGCGCCGGCGCCTCCTCTAGCAACGATGAAACATCACGGGCACCAAAGAGAAAAGCACCCAAGGAAATATCCTACTCGACTCATCTAAATGAGCCCGTTCGGACGGAGAATGAGACAATAGAAGTACCACTGAATAACTTCTGTTTTTTTGTCAACGATCTTGTCCGCCGCGAATTTCCATGAAGACATATGTATCAATTCATTCTAAACGAACAAGACACACTCAGTATTACGTCCATATAGAATTGTTTTCGCCGACAGATTGAATCGGCCGCGTATTGGATGCTTTTCATGTCGAATTCAAATAAACACCATAAAATCTGTTCCCTCGAGTCATACTTGGCTCAAACACGCACCCTGAATTTCCGAAAAAGAGAAGATTTTCGTCTGTACAAAGAGGAATTGGGGTGCGTTGGAAGTACAAAGTAAACAAAATGAATACTAGGGATGACCATTGCATCTTTTTCGTTTTGTTTTCATTATTTATCATCAATGCCTGAGTAAGAAAGGCCACCAAAAAATACGACATTTGTTAGACGACGAAAAATCACGCCAAATAAAAATCTCAAAAAATAATCTAACGAGTTTCTGTTTCAGTTTCAGTAGTCGTACAAAGCGCGCGACAGAGAAAGCGCGAACATAACGTCAAAAAAAAAAAGAATATAATCAGCGCGAAAAAAATCCGGTGACAAACCTATTATTTGAAGACAATTTTGTCGATAAGGTAAAATTATCAACTTCCATTATTTTGTCGACTGTTCTTATTTGTTTATCATCGCTCAAGAACGACTCAAAATACGTTTCGAATCGTTTGAATGAGAAAGAGTACTAAATCAACAGGCTGAAAATCTCTGTTTGGACATGCAAAGCAAATTACTCCTCATCACATACCTTTCATTTCCATCGTAGATCCAAACGCACGATCCTCCGCTCAAACTTCATTCCCTCACAATACAGCTGTAACAGAAATAATGCATTAGAATATGTTATGGAGCGGAAACACGGAGGGAGTAAAGAGTTGACGTAAATAACCCAATGAAATTGTTAATAAACAGATGAAAATAAATTTTGGAAGTGAATTGCTCACGGCAACTTATCTATCATGCTTATCTCGTCATTCGATTAGCATATCAGCTTTGACTACTTCTTCTTCAACAATTTTTTTACTCATAGTCAGCTCAGTACCGTCGTAGTACCATACTGTACATGCATTGTACATCACAATCGTTCCCACAATGTGGGGACCCTTTCTGATAAAGCGAGTAAAACAAAGCTATCTAATGAATTCCATCAACCGATATTTCGAGCGGTCCTTCTACGTATACATAAATAATCAGAAAGCCACTTACTCGAATACATAGTATTATAGTAGTAGCAGCCACACTTGAAGCAAACAACACTTGTAAAAAACCTAGGACAATGTTTCTCATTGGGCTACCATACCAGGATTATCGCCGTGAAAAACTGGTCCAAAATTTTGGCTGAATTAAAGCACACTGACAAAATCACATGCACACACAATGCAAATCTCGAAGGAATGCGTACGATTTTGAAAAAACCGTTAGGCGCGCCGCAATTCAAATGACAATAGGCCTGCCCTAACCAAGGGGAGAGGGCAAGTGATTCGGAGCCGCACCGCTTGAGGGCAACAGACGCCGGATAAGAAAAAATTCGGAACGTTTTTCTTAGAATTAGTCATCACTAAGGAGTCTTCAAAGTGAATGCCGGCAACGTCAGCAGTTACGTCAGTGATGAAAACATTTCAGAGCCCTAGGCTGCCCTTCCAAGATCGGCACACTGCCCAACGACGTCAATGAAGTTCAGCTCTTTTCGGTAAGTTCCTTTGGAATGCATAACCAATGTAGAAAGTAGGACAAACGAATTGCCCGATAGGCTTCTTCAACTTACAGATGGTAAATCGAGCAACAATCAGAAATTGCCAGATGATTGTTCAAAATACAAGTGCATGCGTGCCGGAAGCTCTCGGAAACCGATGTCTTCAGCACACAATGATGAATATTGTATTCAAGGATGACAATCCAAATTGTTCAGTGCCTGGAGTAACTGAAACGTTGTCCTTTTCAGTCGTCATTGATCCAGCAAGACACTCCCCATATGCTTGATAAGTGAAGAATGAGATTTCAGAAGTGCACATTGAAGAATGCAGAGGCCTGGATAGCTAAAACGTTTGTGATGTTTCTATACTTTCCAGCCGAGATTAATTTTGTTGAAAGTGCTTACTAAGCTAACTTAGCTCAAATTCCTTTGGTGAATCTTGCAGATACCTGGTATTGAACATACACTTAGCTAATGAGGAGGCGATCGAACATCGGAATTCAGTAAGCCGTTTCTGCTTAAGATCGGCAAGCAAGTGATGCGAGATTCTTCCGAGGACAGTCCCACCTAACTGGGTCTGGTAGGTGGGAAGCAGCCATGCCTAGACGCGTATGCGAGAATCAAAATGCCCAACTTATAGAAATATCCTTTCTGAAAGTTGAGCATATATCCTATACTTCCAAAAAGTACTCGTCGAAGCTGTAAACTGATATGAATCGAAACGCCCACAAACGTCTTCGGGGAGCACTCATTGAAGGAATTTTCTTCGCTCTGATTGGGTGGTAAGCGATCGTTTTTGAGGTGAAGTATGCAGCTATCGGCACCCATCAGGGCGCTATAATTGCGATTCTAGGCAGATTCAAATATAATCCGATTGTTGGGACGCCGGCGTACGTGAATCGCTTGTGTAATCATTGAAAAGCCCAAATCCTTGAATGAGAAACAGATTTTTGAAATCCCCATTAAATCAAACCGCGTTCGTCAGGTAAACGGGTTGCTTTTTCTAATCGATCTTACGTAACTCGGATTTGCCTGGCTTGGATCGAGCCGTAGCTCTGGAGATCTTGTCAACTTCTGGAGATCAGTATCACGCTTCAGCTCACAATGAGCTGCAAGCGGGCTCGTTAAGCGAGCTCAAGACTGTTCTTGAGGTAGCACAACATGATAAATGCTTGTCAGGTAAATACGATGCAAAACTACATTATTATAAGTCTAGTACCTGAGTTTTCTGAGGAATTGCGTTTGAAATTAACCGATACACTGTTGATTACTCCTGGCCGGCTTATTACTTTCTTCCAGAGTTGGGCATACTTCGTTATTCGAATGAATTTTCCTTCATTCGAATGAGCAATTAACTATGGATGAAACTATTTACAAGAAACAGTTGAATTCATCCGCAATTGATTTCACTCGCAGTAGAGTCCGAAAACAGGTGAATTCAATTGTACTGAGATTCAATTGAATTCAACTGCAATTAAATTCATTTGAAGCTCATGAAGCTGAGAAAGTGGTATTGAAGTCGTTGCGGATGAATTTAACTAGGAGGATTCTGGTTCACTTCGACTAGAATTGAATCCAAATTGGTGAAGCATTGACTGAATCAGCAAAACTTCTACTCATAAAGAGGTGAATTATCGAATTTGAACAATCAATCGCGAGATTTATGGGAAAGAAAGCTGATGTAACTTGGAAACCCGTTGCCGTTATTATAATAGATGATCTATCTAGATTTTCCAACTTTCCTGTCCCTCATACATCACCCCATCTCTGCCTCTACGAAATAGATAAGCTTTCAACTTTTTGACTCAAAATTGACAATAAGAAGAAAAAATTCTCCAATTTGGGGACCCCGACGACCAGTGAGTAGTACACTTTGTTCCCATGATACTTTGAAGATCTGATGTGAAAAATAACACTGCAAGTGAATAACGATTGACTTACTTAATTCTCATATGCAAGTTTAGCCCGTGTCAGTTGACCAACTGTCATTTGCAAATTCGGCAGGTTCGCATAAGCTTATCAACTGTCATTCGCGGATTTAGCAGTTAACAGTTGATCAACTGTTATTCGCTGAATTTGCGAATGACAGATAAAATCAATTATTATTTGCTTCAATTGTTATTCCTCCCATCTCTGCTTTCTTCAAGTATACGTGTAATGAAATTCAGATTTTTTGATTGGGGTGCACGACTTCAAACTCGCTCCATAGTGAATCACCAAGCAGTCAATCGATTTTTTTCGAAAATCAAATATCCCATCTCTGGTTGCCACCCACGCGTTCCATTTGAAGCGTGTTAGCCGAATTAACCCAGTTGGCGCAATGTATAACTCAAGTATTGGTATTTAAGATACGACATGCTAATTTTTATATTCAAATAGATTAGGAGAACCTCGTTGAATTTTTAAGCCCGAGTTATTTCATATTATGAGGAAAATCGCTGACTGAATGAGTTGCCGCAGTGATTCCGGGTCAGTCCACGGATCTTTGGATTTGGCGTTAAATGCCTTCAATCGGCTACGGAATGGAAACGTAACCTACGAACCCAGTGCCGGGAATGATGGAGACAACTTAATTCGACTGGTGGCTCTCAGATTGATGCGACACCTATCCAATGTAGCTTTCCCAGTTAAATGTTTAAATCAATAGCTTTTACAAGAACCTAATTATCGTGTAGGAGTGCCGTTATTAACATTAACAAAATTGTTGAATGACTTGGGCTGTTGGTTTTCAGCTGAAGAGTAGTCGGAAGCGAGCCGCTATGCCGCCCGCTCGCACCATGAGCTACCGCTACAGCCCAGAGAAAGCGGCCACGGCGAGGCGAGCAAATCCCTAGGACCGCTAGTCGAACGGTAGCTTCGGGCGCTGATCTGCTGGCTCTGTTCACCAGCCCGACTCATGATGGTTCATTGTGAGGAAAGGCGCATTCGTGTTACTGGGTGAGTTTTCGCATTGGTCGAAACATGCTCACAGCTGAAATCGCTAACTCGGGGTGTACAGTGACTATGCTCTCATAGTTGAAAGAGAAACATTGGCATAGTGGATGCGTTACACATACGCTGAAACTGACTCACGTTGTTGTTTGGAAACAACGACTGAGATTGAATAGCATAAGCTATGTGAATAACATGGCTAGCTGAAGTGGTGGAGTCTTCATCACAAACACAGAAAATTGGAAACGGCGATTTCATTTTACTTCGGTAGAATGATATCGCTCGTATCTACCATTTTCTATGTAAAACTGGTTGATCCTGCCAGTAGTCATATGCTTGTCTTAAAGATTAAGCCATGCATGTTTAAGTTCATACCTTTGAATGGTGAAACCGCGAATGGCTCATTAAATCAGTTATAATTTCATGGGATGTGTTTCGTTAATTGGATAACTGTGGTAATTCTAGAGCTAATACATGCATATACGTTCAACTTCTGTTGGATGTGCTTTTATTAGTGCAAACCATGTCCCTCGGGACTGCTGGTGGCGACTCTGAATAACTTTGCCGAGCATTTCAGCCGTGTGCTGGTGCTATTCCTTCAAAGTATCTGCTCTATCAACTGTCGATGGTATATTATATGTTTACCATGGTTGTAACGGGTAACGGGGAATTAGGGTTCGATTCCGGAGAGGGAGCCTGAGAAACGGCTACCACATCTAAGGAAGGCAGCAGGCGCGCAAATTACCCAATCCCGGCACGGGGAGGTAGTGACAAAAAATAACAATGCGGGACTCAAATGAGGCTTCGTAATTGGAATGAGTACATTCTAAATCCTTTAACGAGGAACTATTGGAGGGCAAGTCTGGTGCCAGCAGCCGCGGTAATTCCAGCTCCAATAGCGTATATTAAAATTGTTGCGTCTAAAAAGCTCGTAGTTTGAAAATTTGCCTTGGCTTGCAATAGGTTCTTAATTGGGGCCGCCGTAAGTTGAAGGCAAATGCCGATGACTGTTTTTGCCGACTTCATTGTTTGGCTTATAAGAGTTATCAAATATCACTTTGATTAAATTAGAGTGCTTAAAGCAAGTGTTTTTACTTGAATATAAATGCATGGAATGATGGAATATGTTGTTGTTCTATTTGTTGGTTTTTGAACGATAAAATGATTGAAAGGAACTGTTGGGGGCATTCGTATTGTTGTGAGAGAGGTGAAATTCTTAGACCACAGCAAGACGAACTACTGCGAAAGCATTTGCCAAGAATGTTTTCATTGATCAAGAACGAAAGTTAGAGGTTCGAAGGCGATCAGATACCGCCCTAGTTCTAACCATAAACTATGCCAACTAGCAATTTGCTTATGTTCTTTATATGACTAAGTGAGAGGCCACGGGAAACCAAAGTAGGGTTCTGGGGGGAGTATGGTCGCAAGGCTGAAACTTAAAGAAATTGACGGAAGGGCACCACAAGGCGTGGAGCCTGCGGCTTAATTTGACTCAACACGGGGAAACTCACCAGGTCCAGACAAAATAAGGATTGACAGATTGAGAGCTCT
>CM060086.1:2314387-2324387 GCA_030522485.1 Stenchaetothrips biformis
CAAAAATTTCGCCAAAATTCACGCACAACACTTTTCAACAAGTAAACACAAATAAATTCAGCTTAGTTAGTCTGATGAGCTCACGTTTCGATCAATTTCGTAGCATAATGCAATATCCATGCACACATACATGTAGGAAAGACACCCTCTGCTTTGTGGAGCACCCCAAGTTCCAACAATTGAATTGTACAACCTTCAAATTCAAGAGAAATGTAGAGAAACTGAATTCTTCTATTGGATTCAGCAATTATTTTAAAGAACGATCACTCTAAAATACTCAGAAGCTACATTATGATCCGGAACATGCGTTTGAGAGCATCGTTTATGCGAAGTGCCATGAAAAGCTTAAAGCATGGAATCAAATCAACGATCAGGTTTGAGAAAAAAATCGGAAAATTCTACGTTGGAACGTTCATTCATAAATTTAGAGATTTTTTCGACTGGTTTGTCAGCGGAGAAATGGGTGAATTAATTTTAATTGAGCACGGTGTTTCCGATAGATGTAGTTCAATTCGGAAAAAGGAACTTGCCTTTTAGGCGCTCGCGACGGCCAACTCGCCAGAATGGCGCTTTTAGAAAGCACTAAACCCACAGGCTTTTCTCGACCTGCTGACGGCGCATCGCGAGGCGCCGTTGCTTGACGCTATTCACATGAATGAGAACGAAAATGACTCGATTAGAGATGAGTGACTCACGAGAATATCGCCGGCGATTACGAACATTCTTTTGACATTCCTGATTTAAAGAAGTGATTGACTTCGTGGTGAAGTTCGCGCTGCGTACCAGTGTACACGCAGAACCATTTGTAACAAGAGGAGTAGTATGGGACGAAGCTACGAGCAACAGCGCGGGCATGGATTTCAATCTTAGCCCGTACCTAAAAGCAAATCTGGGACTTTTGAGCAATATTAATAAGCTAGCCTCGCTGCGCTAGAAACCCTGCTATCGAGACGTTTGCTTCCCGGTTACCGGCGCCCGAGGTAACGAATTCGCTCTCTGGATATCGAAGAAACACTAAGCGTGCAAAAGTCAATGAATGACCCCCGAAATCAAAATTTGTCAAATTCATGTGAGAGTTGAACTCACTATCAGAGTGACGAAATTGATCGACTTGAAACTTGACCAGTGTCGTCTCTCAAATCTCAGGCACCATTCTGAGAAGAAAAGTCAGAAAAAAAATCAGAATCACAATTTGTTGTCTCAGATTGCTAATGGGAGTGAGAGAGAGGTAGAATCACAGAGAGAGATTTAGAGGGATAGAGTACAATTTGTTGACTCAGCTCTAGCGGAATTCAGAGCCATACATTCAATCATATGGAGAGTTTGGCTTTGGAATCGGCCAAATCATTTTTCTTTTCAATTCTCAGTATGTGGAGAACTTGTAGTCTGAAGATTTCTGTGTGCGTTGCTTCCATCACTAATGCAAGCAAAGATAAGCACTCAACTTTCAAAAGTGCTCTGCGCATACTTTTGAAAGTTGAATGTTCCATGTATAATGCAACTGAATTTATCTTTCGAACGCTGATTCAATCAACTTATGATTATTATTGAATGAATGAATCAATTCTTGACTTCATAAGGTTTACGAAGCACTTCCCGGAGCTGAAATTTAGTATTTTACGGTCACTTGTATTGCTGCATCACCATTTTAATGGAACTGTGTTACCCGCGAGGTCACAGGAGGAATCGAATTGATATTTCATAAATCGCAAAATTCCACAAAATTCACATCGTTCCAATCATGTAGAAGTCTACCGCGGACAAACAAACACACAGACTTACAAATAAACATATCCTTCGTCTTTCTCACATATCTGCTGAAATACTTTTTTGGACGTCGAAACACGTAGCAGTCAAGGCACCTCTTCGCGTAAACAAAAGAGATCTATCCCCTGCCTTTGCACTAATGGCTTGCAGAGGGCCAAAAATAATAATTAGAGTGAAAATAAGAGCGATTTCTGCCGCGCATCTACATTTTTGATACGGAGTCTACCCAAATCACTATAAGGGTGGCTCTGAAACCCAAAGACGTCATCGTGGTGCCTTGCAATTCTATCCTGTCGATTCTGATGCCAATCGGGGCACTAATCTTCAAGCTCCGGCTTGCTTCAGCCATTCAATGGTCGAAACACCGACTTTTGAACAGCAAATGTCTCATAACTCACTATCAGAACGTAGTATAGATATTCAAGAAATCTAAACTTAGGATAGTGCCGGGAAGCTGAAAGGAAACGTTGACAAAATTTCAACGCCATCGGCGCGGTACACTTCAAGCTCCGGCGTACTTTGTACATTCAATAGCTAAAAAATCCCTAGATATCATAGGGATATCTGACGTAGCGACGGTTTCAGAGTTGAGCGCGAGTGGCCGCCAACACGCGCTCCCCGCCGCCTAAAACGTCTCGTTGCCTGCGCCGGCGCCTCCTCTAGCAACGATGAAACATCACGGGCACCAAAGAGAAAAGCACCCAAGGAAATATCCTACTCGACTCATCTAAATGAGCCCGTTCGGACGGAGAATGAGACAATAGAAGTACCATTGAATAACTTCTGTTTTTTTTGTCAACGATCTTGTCCGCCGCGAATTCCCATGTAGACACATGTATCAATTCATTCTAAACGAACAAGACACACTCAGTATTACGTCCATATAGAATTGTTTTCGCCGACAGATTGAATCGGCCGCGTATTGGATGCTTTTCATGTCGAATTCAAATAAACACCATAAAATCTGTTCCCTCGAGTCATACTTGGCTCAAACACGCACCCTGAATTTCCGAAAAAGAGAAGATTTTCGTCTGTACAAAGAGGAATTGGGGTGCGTTGGAAGTACAAAGTATACAAAATGAATACTAGGGATGACCGTTGCATCTTTTTCGTTTTGTTTTCATTATTTGTGATCAATGCCTGAGTAAGAAAGGCCACCAAAAAATACGACATTTGTTAGACAACGAAAAATCACGCCAAATAAAAAACTCAAAAAATAATCTAACGAGTTTCTGTTTCAGTTTCAGTAGTCGTACAAAGCGCGCGACAGAGAAAGCGCGAACATAACGTCAAAAAAAAAGAATATAATCAGCGCGAAAAAAATCCGGTGACAAACCTATTATTTGAAGACAATTTTGTCGATAAGGTAAAATTATCAACTTCCATTATTTTGTCGACTGTTCTTATTTGTTTATCATCGCTCAAGAACGACTCGAAATACGTTTCGAATCGTTTGAATGCGAAAGAGTACTAAATCAACAGGCTGAAAATCTCTGTTTGGACATGCAAAGCAAATTACTCCTCATCACATACCTTTCATTTCCATCGTAGATCCAAACGCACGATCCTCCGCTCAAACTTAATTCCCTCACAATACAGCTGTAACAGAAATAATGCATTAGAATATGTTATGGAGCGGAAACACGGAGGGAGTAAAGAGTTGACGTAAATAACCCAATGAAATTGTTAATAAACAGATGAAAATAAATTTTGGAAGTGAATTGCTCACGGCAACTTATCTATCATGCTTATCTCGTCATTTGATTAGCATATCAGCTTTGACTACTTCTTCTTCAACAATTTTTTTACTCATAGTCAGCTCAGTACCGTCGTAGTACCATACTGTACATGCATTGTACATCACAATCGTTCCCACAATGTGGGGACCCTTTCTGATAAAGCGAGTAAAACAAAGCTATCTAATGAATTCCATCAACCGATATTTCGAGCGGTCCTTCTACATATACATAAATAATCAGAAAGCCACTTACTCGAATACATAGTATCATAGTAGTAGCAGCCACACTTGAAGCAAACAACACTTGTAAAAAACCTAGGACAATGTTTCTCATTGGGCTACCATACCAGGATTATCGCCGTGAAAAACTGGTCCAAAATTTTGGCTGAATTAAAGCACACTGACAAAATCACATGCACACACAATGCAAATCTCGAAGGAATGCGTACGATTTTGAAAAAACCGTTAGGCGCGCCGCAATTCAAATGACAATAGGCCTGCCTTAACCAAGGGGAGAGGGCAAGTGATTCGGAGCCGCACCGCTTGAGGGCAACAGACGCCGGATACGAAAAAATCCGGAACGTTTTTCTTAGAATTTGTCATCACTAAGGAGTCTTCAAAGTGAATGCCGGCAACGTCAGCAGTTACGTCAGTGATGAAAACATTTCAGAGCCCTAGGCTGCCCTTCCAAGATCGGCACACTGCCCAACGACGTCAATGAAGTTCAGCTCTTTTCGGTAAGTTCCTTTGGAATGCATAACTAATGTAGAAAGTGGGACAAACGAATTGCCCGATAGGCTTCTTCAACTTACAGATGGTAAATCGAGCAACAATCAGAAATTGCCAGATGATTGTTCAAAATACAAGTGCATGCGTGCCGGAAGCTCTCGGAAACCGATGTCTTCAGCACACAATGATGAATATTGTATTTAAGGATGACAATCCAAATTGTTCAGTGCCTGGAGTAACTGAAACATTGTCCTTTTCAGTCGTCATTGATCCAGCAAGACACTCCCCGTATGCTTGATAAGTGAAAAATGAGATTTCAGAAGTGCACATTGAAGAATGCAGAGGCCTGGATAGCTAAAACGTTTGTGATGTTTCTATACTTTCCAGCCGAGATTAATTTTGTTAAAAGTGCTTACTAAGTTAGCTCAAATTCCTTTGGTGAATCTTGCAGATACCTGGTATTGAACATACACTTAGCTAATGAGGAGGCGATCGAACATCGGAATTCAGTAAGCCGTTTCTGCTTAAGATCGGCAAGCAAGTGATGCGAGATTCTTCCGAGGACAGTCCCACCTAACTGGGTCTGGTAGGTGGGAAGCAGCCATGCCTAGACGCGTATGCGAGAATCAAAATGCCCAACTTATAGAAATATCCTTTCTGAAAGTTGGGCATATATCCTATACTTCCAAAAAGTACTCGTCGAAGCTGTAAACTGATATGAATCGAAACGCCCACATACGTCTTCGGGGAGCACTCATTGAAGAAATTTTCTTCGCTCTGATTGGGTGGTAAGCGATCGTTTTTGAGGTGAAGTATGCAGCTATCGGCACCCATCAGGGCGCTATAATTGCGATTCTAGGTAGTATCAAATATTATCCGATTGTTGGGACGCCGGCGTACGTGAATCGCTTGTGTAATCATTGAAAAGCCCAAATCCTTGAATGAGAAACAGATTTTTGAAATCCCCATTAAATCAAACCGCGTTCGTCAGGTAAACGGGTTGCTTTTTCTAATCGATCTTACGTAACTCGGATTTGCCTGGCTTGGATCGAGCCGTAGCTCTGGAGATCTTCTCAACTTCTGGAGATCAGTATCACGCTTCAGCTTACAATGAGCTGCAAGCGGGCTCGTTAAGCGAGCTCAAGACTGTTCTTGAGGTAGCACAACATGATAAATGCTTGTCAGGTAAATACGATGCAAAACTACATTATTATAAGTCTAGTACCTGAGTTTTCTGAGGAATTGCGTTTGAAATTAACCGAAACACTGTTGATTACTCCTGGCCGGCTTATTACTTTCTTCCAGAGTTGGCCATACTTCGTTATTCGAATGAATTTTCCTTCATTCGAATGAGCAATTAGTTATGGATGAAACTATTTACAAGGAACAGTTGAATTCATCCGCAATTGATTTCACTCGCAGTAGAGTCCAAAAACAGGTGAATTCAATTGTACTGAGATTCAATTGAATTCAACTGCAATTAAATTCATTTGAAGCTCACGAAGCTGAGAAAGTGGTATTGAAGTCGTTGCGGATGAATTTAACTAGGAGGATTCTGGTTCACTTCGACTAGAATTGAATCCAAATTGGTGAAGCATTGACTGAATCAGCAAAACTTCTACTCATAAAGAGGTGAATTATCGAATTTGAACAATCAATCGCGGATTTATGGGAAAGAAAGCTGATGTAACTTGGAAACCCGTTGCCGTTATTATAATAGATGATCTATCTAGATTTTCCAACTTTCCTGTCCCTCATACATCACCCCATCTCTACCTCTACGAATTAGATAAGCTTTCAACTTTTTGACTCAAAATTGACAATAAGAAGAAAAAATTCTCCAATTTGGGGACCCCGACGACCAGTGAGTAGTACACTTTGTTCCCATGATACTTTGAAGATCTGATGTGAAAAATAACACTGCAAGTGAATAACGATTGACTTACTTAATTCTCATATGCAAGTTTAGCCCGTGTCAGTTGACCAACTGTCATTTGCAAATTCGGCAGGTTCGCATAAGCTTATCAACTGTCATTCGCGGATTTAGCAGTTAACAGTTGATCAACTGTTATTCGCTGAATTTGCGAATGACAGATAAAATCAATTATTAATTGCTTCAATTGTTATTCCGCCCATCTCTGCTTTCTTCAAGTATACGTGTAATGAAATTCAGATTTTTTGATTGGGGTGCACGACTTCAAACTCGCACCATGTGAATCACCAAGCAGTCAATCGATTTTTTTCGAAAATCAAATATCCCATATCTGGTTGCCACCCACGCGTTCCATTTAAAGCGTGTTAGCCGAATTAACCCAGTTGGCGCAATGTATAACTCAAGTATTGGTATTTAAGATACGACATGCTAATTTTTATATTCAAATAGATTAGGAGAACCTCGTTGAATTGTTAAGCCCGAATTATTTCATATTATGAGGAAAATCGCTGACTGAATGAGTTGCCGCAGTGATTCCGGGTCAGTCCACGGATCTTTGGATTTGGCGTTAAATGCCTTCAATCGGCTACGGAATGGAAACGTAACCTACGAACCCAGTGCCGGGAATGATGGAGACAACTTAATTCGGCTGGTGGCTCTCAGATTGATGGGACACATATCCAATGTAGCTTTCCCAGTTAAATGTTTAAAACAATAGCTTTTACAAGAACCTAATTATCGTGTAGGAGTGCCGTTATTAACATTAACAAAATTGTTGAATGACTTGGGCTGTTGGTTTTCAGCTGAAGAGTAGTCGGAAGCGAGCCGCTATGCCGCCCGCTCGCACCATGAGCTACCGCTACAGCCCAGAGAAAGCGGCCACGGCGAGGCGAGCAAATCCCTAGGACCGCTAGTCGAACGGTAGCTTCGGGCGCTGATCTGCTGGCTCTGTTCACCAGCCCGACTCATGATGGTTCATTGTGAGGAAAGGCGCATTCGTGTTACTGGGTGAGTTTTCGCATTGGTCGAAACATGCTCACAGCTGAAATCGCTAACTCGGGGTGTACAGTGACTATGCTCTCATAGTTGAAAGAGAAACATTGGCATAGTGGATGCGTTACACATACGCTGAAACTAACTCACGTTGTTGTTTGGAAACAACGACTGAGATTGAATAGCATAAGCTATGTGAATAACATGGCTAGCTGAAGTGGTGGAGTCTTCATCACAAACACAGAAAATTGGAAACGGCGATTTTATTTTACTTCGGTAGAATGATATCGCTCGTATCTACCATTTTCTATGTAAAACTGGTTGATCCTGCCAGTAGTCATATGCTTGTCTTAAAGATTAAGCCATGCATGTTTAAGTTCATACCTTTGAATGGTGAAACCGCGAATGGCTCATTAAATCAGTTATAATTTCATGGGATGTGTTTCGTTAATTGGATAACTGTGGTAATTCTAGAGCTAATACATGCATATACGTTCAACTTCTGTTGGATGTGCTTTTATTAGTGCAAACCATGTCCCTCGGGACTGCTGGTGGCGACTCTGAATAACTTTGCCGAGCATTTCAGCCGTGTGCTGGTGCTATTCCTTCAAAGTATCTGCTCTATCAACTGTCGATGGTATATTATATGTTTACCATGGTTGTAACGGGTAACGGGGAATTAGGGTTCGATTCCGGAGAGGGAGCCTGAGAAACGGCTACCACATCTAAGGAAGGCAGCAGGCGCGCAAATTACCCAATCCCGGCACGGGGAGGTAGTGACAAAAAATAACAATGCGGGACTCAAATGAGGCTTCGTAATTGGAATGAGTACATTCTAAATCCTTTAACGAGGAACTATTGGAGGGCAAGTCTGGTGCCAGCAGCCGCGGTAATTCCAGCTCCAATAGCGTATATTAAAATTGTTGCGTCTAAAAAGCTCGTAGTTTGAAAATTTGCCTTGGCTTGCAATAGGTTCTTAATTGGGGCCGCCGTAAGTTGAAGGCAAATGCCGATGACTGTTTTTGCCGACTTCATTGTTTGGCTTATAAGAGTTATCAAATATCACTTTGATTAAATTAGAGTGCTTAAAGCAAGTGTTTTTACTTGAATATAAATGCATGGAATGATGGAATATGTTGTTGTTCTATTTGTTGGTTTTTGAACGATAAAATGATTGAAAGGAACTGTTGGGGGCATTCGTATTGTTGTGAGAGAGGTGAAATTCTTAGACCACAGCAAGACGAACTACTGCGAAAGCATTTGCCAAGAATGTTTTCATTGATCAAGAACGAAAGTTAGAGGTTCGAAGGCGATCAGATACCGCCCTAGTTCTAACCATAAACTATGCCAACTAGCAATTTGCTTATGTTCTTTATATGACTAAGTGAGAGGCCACGGGAAACCAAAGTAGGGTTATGGGGGAAGTATGGTTGCAAAGCTGAAACTTAAAGGAATTGACGGAAGGGCACCACCAGGAGTGGAGCCTGCGGCTTAATTTGACTCAACACGGGAAAACTTACCTGGTCCTGACACTAGAAGGATTGACAGATTGATAGCTCTTTCTTGATTTGGTGGATGGTGGTGCATGGCCGTTCTTAGTTGGTGGAGTGATTTGTCTGGTTAATTCCGATAACGAACGAGACTCTAGCCTATTAAATAACACACAGAATCTTGTCTTCTGTGGCGTTTCTTAATGGGATCAAGTGTGTTTAACGCTTTGAAACAGAGCAATAACAGGTCTGTGATGCCCTTAGATGTTCGGGGCCGCACGCGCGCTACATTGAGAGACAAAATGAGTTTCCTAGTCTTTAATAAGGCTAGTAATCTTTGAATGTTTTTCTTAATGGGGATAGGGGATTGCAATTGTGCCCCTTGAACGAGGAATTCCCAGTAAGTGCTAGTCATTAGCTAGTACTGATTACGTCCCTGCCCTTTGTACACACCGCCCGTCGCTACTACCGATTGAATGGTTTAGTGAGATCATCTGAGTAGGCGTGCACGTGCATTAGTATGTGTAACGCTTGCAATGAAGATCAAACTTGATCATTTAGAGGAAGTAAAAGTCGTAACAAGGTTTCCGTAGGTGAACCTGCGGAAGGATCATTACTGATTGAAAAATCCATTTTCTACTATCACACAGGAGAATGGTGCTTGTATGATGCTCTATCTCGAACGCCTCGGCTGTCTGAGACAGGCATGTAAAACACTAAGTATTTGAATATGTATCACGATGTAATTCCCACTGTGACACACTGCGTGGCAGTGTTACCGCTCTCATGTGAGAATCATATCGTGTATGCGGTCGGTAACCATTCCGACACTACTTTCACTTCAACCTGAAGTGGTTTTGTGCTATCGAGAAGGAAAAAATCAAGACTCAATATGGGGGATCACTTAGTCCTTAAATCGATGAAAAACATAGTAATTTGTGGAAATTGATGTGAGTTGTGAAATTTTGTGAGCATTGTGTTTTTGAATGAAAATTTCAGCATGGACACTCCTGTGTCTGTGCTACATTTGTTTCAGTATATAAACCGTACCATATGTATTTACCTTTGCTGCAGCCCTCGTCGGCAACGCTATGCAAAGGTATAAATTCTCTTTGGTCACGAGAGTGATATCCAACCTAACCGTTCATGTGACGTGTATCTGAAATCAAGTGTGACGACCCGCTGAACTTAAGCATATCAATAAGCGGAGGAAAAGAAATCAAATGAGATTTCCGTAGTAGCTGCGAGTGAACTGGAATCAAGCCTATTGCCAATTCTTATGTTTCGTACAATAAGAGATGAGGTGTAAAGGAGTTTCGTGTTGAACAGACGCACGGCCTAATTATTATC
>CM060086.1:2329387-2334387 GCA_030522485.1 Stenchaetothrips biformis
ACAGAGAGAGATTTAGAGGGATAGAGTACAATTTGTTGACTCAGCTCTAGCGGAATTCAGAGCCATACATTCAATCTCATATGGAGAGTTTGGCTTTGGAATCAGCCAAGTCATTTTTCCTTTCAATTCTCAGTATGTGGAGAACTTGTAGTCTGGAGATTTCTGTGTGCGTTGCTTCCATCACAAACGCAAGCAAAGATAAGCACTCAACTTTCAAAAGTGCTCTGCGCATACCTTTGAAAGTTAAATGTTCCATGTATAATGCAACTGAATTTATCTTTCGAACGCTGATTCAATCAACCCATGACTACTATTGAATGAATGAATTAATTATTTACTTCATTATTGACCCATAACCCAAGGTTTACGAAGCACTTCGCGGAGCTGAAATTTAGTATTTACGGTCACTTGTATTGCTGCATCACCATTTTCATGGAACTGTGTTACTTGCGAGGTCACAGAAAAAATCGAATTGATATTCCATAAATCGCAAAATTCCACAAAATTCACATCGTTCCAATCATGTAGAAGTCTACCGCGGACAAACAAACACACAGACTTACAAATAAGCATATCCTTCGTCTTTCTCACATATCTGCAGAAATACTTTTTTGGACGTCGAAACACGTAGCAGTCAAGACACCTCTTCGCGTAAACAAAAGAGATCTATCCCCTGCCTTTGCACTAATGGCTTGCAGAGGGCCAAAAATAATAATTAGAGTGAAAATAAGAGCGATTTCTGCCGCGCATCTACATTTTTGATACGGAGTCTTCTCAAATCACTATAAGGGTGGCTCTGAAACCCAAAGACGTCATCGTGGTGCCTTGCAATTCTATCCTGTCGATTCTGATGCCAATCGGGGCACTAATCTTCAAGCTCCGGCTTGCTTCAGCCATTCAATGGTCGAAACACCGATTTCTGAACAGCAAATGTCTCATAATCCAGAACGTAGCATAGATATTCAAGATTTCTGAACTCAGAATGGTGCCGGGATTCTGGGAGGAAGCGTTGACAAAATTTCAACGCCATCGACGCGGTACACGTCAAGCTTCGGCGTACTTTGTGCATTCAATAGCTAAAAAATCCCTAGATATCATAGGGATATCTGACGTAGCGACGGTTTCAGAGTTGAGCGCGAGTGGCCGCCAACACGCGCTCCCCGCCGCCTAAAACGTCTCGTTGCCTGCGCCGGCGCCTCCTCTAGCAACGATGAAACATCACGGGCACCAAAGAGAAAAGCACCCAAGGAAATATCCTACTCGACTCATCTAAATGAGCCCGTTCGGACGGAGAATGAGACAATAGAAGTACCATTGAATAACTTCTGTTTTTTTTGTCAACGATCTTGTCCGCCGCGAATTCCCATGTAGACACATGTATCAATTCATTCTAAACGAACAAGACACACTCAGTATTACGTCCATATAGAATTGTTTTCGCCGACAGATTGAATCGGCCGCGTATTGGATGCTTTTCATGTCGAATTCAAATAAACACCATAAAATCTGTTCCCTCGAGTCATACTTGGCTCAAACACGCACCCTGAATTTCCGAAAAAGAGAAGATTTTCGTCTGTACAAAGAGGAATTGGGGTGCGTTGGAAGTACAAAGTATACAAAATGAATACTAGGGATGACCGTTGCATCTTTTTCGTTTTGTTTTCATTATTTGTGATCAATGCCTGAGTAAGAAAGGCCACCAAAAAATACGACATTTGTTAGACAACGAAAAATCACGCCAAATAAAAAACTCAAAAAATAATCTAACGAGTTTCTGTTTCAGTTTCAGTAGTCGTACAAAGCGCGCGACAGAGAAAGCGCGAACATAACGTCAAAAAAAAAGAATATAATCAGCGCGAAAAAAATCCGGTGACAAACCTATTATTTGAAGACAATTTTGTCGATAAGGTAAAATTATCAACTTCCATTATTTTGTCGACTGTTCTTATTTGTTTATCATCGCTCAAGAACGACTCGAAATACGTTTCGAATCGTTTGAATGCGAAAGAGTACTAAATCAACAGGCTGAAAATCTCTGTTTGGACATGCAAAGCAAATTACTCCTCATCACATACCTTTCATTTCCATCGTAGATCCAAACGCACGATCCTCCGCTCAAACTTAATTCCCTCACAATACAGCTGTAACAGAAATAATGCATTAGAATATGTTATGGAGCGGAAACACGGAGGGAGTAAAGAGTTGACGTAAATAACCCAATGAAATTGTTAATAAACAGATGAAAATAAATTTTGGAAGTGAATTGCTCACGGCAACTTATCTATCATGCTTATCTCGTCATTTGATTAGCATATCAGCTTTGACTACTTCTTCTTCAACAATTTTTTTACTCATAGTCAGCTCAGTACCGTCGTAGTACCATACTGTACATGCATTGTACATCACAATCGTTCCCACAATGTGGGGACCCTTTCTGATAAAGCGAGTAAAACAAAGCTATCTAATGAATTCCATCAACCGATATTTCGAGCGGTCCTTCTACATATACATAAATAATCAGAAAGCCACTTACTCGAATACATAGTATCATAGTAGTAGCAGCCACACTTGAAGCAAACAACACTTGTAAAAAACCTAGGACAATGTTTCTCATTGGGCTACCATACCAGGATTATCGCCGTGAAAAACTGGTCCAAAATTTTGGCTGAATTAAAGCACACTGACAAAATCACATGCACACACAATGCAAATCTCGAAGGAATGCGTACGATTTTGAAAAAACCGTTAGGCGCGCCGCAATTCAAATGACAATAGGCCTGCCTTAACCAAGGGGAGAGGGCAAGTGATTCGGAGCCGCACCGCTTGAGGGCAACAGACGCCGGATACGAAAAAATCCGGAACGTTTTTCTTAGAATTTGTCATCACTAAGGAGTCTTCAAAGTGAATGCCGGCAACGTCAGCAGTTACGTCAGTGATGAAAACATTTCAGAGCCCTAGGCTGCCCTTCCAAGATCGGCACACTGCCCAACGACGTCAATGAAGTTCAGCTCTTTTCGGTAAGTTCCTTTGGAATGCATAACTAATGTAGAAAGTGGGACAAACGAATTGCCCGATAGGCTTCTTCAACTTACAGATGGTAAATCGAGCAACAATCAGAAATTGCCAGATGATTGTTCAAAATACAAGTGCATGCGTGCCGGAAGCTCTCGGAAACCGATGTCTTCAGCACACAATGATGAATATTGTATTTAAGGATGACAATCCAAATTGTTCAGTGCCTGGAGTAACTGAAACATTGTCCTTTTCAGTCGTCATTGATCCAGCAAGACACTCCCCGTATGCTTGATAAGTGAAAAATGAGATTTCAGAAGTGCACATTGAAGAATGCAGAGGCCTGGATAGCTAAAACGTTTGTGATGTTTCTATACTTTCCAGCCGAGATTAATTTTGTTAAAAGTGCTTACTAAGTTAGCTCAAATTCCTTTGGTGAATCTTGCAGATACCTGGTATTGAACATACACTTAGCTAATGAGGAGGCGATCGAACATCGGAATTCAGTAAGCCGTTTCTGCTTAAGATCGGCAAGCAAGTGATGCGAGATTCTTCCGAGGACAGTCCCACCTAACTGGGTCTGGTAGGTGGGAAGCAGCCATGCCTAGACGCGTATGCGAGAATCAAAATGCCCAACTTATAGAAATATCCTTTCTGAAAGTTGGGCATATATCCTATACTTCCAAAAAGTACTCGTCGAAGCTGTAAACTGATATGAATCGAAACGCCCACATACGTCTTCGGGGAGCACTCATTGAAGAAATTTTCTTCGCTCTGATTGGGTGGTAAGCGATCGTTTTTGAGGTGAAGTATGCAGCTATCGGCACCCATCAGGGCGCTATAATTGCGATTCTAGGTAGTATCAAATATTATCCGATTGTTGGGACGCCGGCGTACGTGAATCGCTTGTGTAATCATTGAAAAGCCCAAATCCTTGAATGAGAAACAGATTTTTGAAATCCCCATTAAATCAAACCGCGTTCGTCAGGTAAACGGGTTGCTTTTTCTAATCGATCTTACGTAACTCGGATTTGCCTGGCTTGGATCGAGCCGTAGCTCTGGAGATCTTCTCAACTTCTGGAGATCAGTATCACGCTTCAGCTTACAATGAGCTGCAAGCGGGCTCGTTAAGCGAGCTCAAGACTGTTCTTGAGGTAGCACAACATGATAAATGCTTGTCAGGTAAATACGATGCAAAACTACATTATTATAAGTCTAGTACCTGAGTTTTCTGAGGAATTGCGTTTGAAATTAACCGAAACACTGTTGATTACTCCTGGCCGGCTTATTACTTTCTTCCAGAGTTGGCCATACTTCGTTATTCGAATGAATTTTCCTTCATTCGAATGAGCAATTAGTTATGGATGAAACTATTTACAAGGAACAGTTGAATTCATCCGCAATTGATTTCACTCGCAGTAGAGTCCAAAAACAGGTGAATTCAATTGTACTGAGATTCAATTGAATTCAACTGCAATTAAATTCATTTGAAGCTCACGAAGCTGAGAAAGTGGTATTGAAGTCGTTGCGGATGAATTTAACTAGGAGGATTCTGGTTCACTTCGACTAGAATTGAATCCAAATTGGTGAAGCATTGACTGAATCAGCAAAACTTCTACTCATAAAGAGGTGAATTATCGAATTTGAACAATCAATCGCGGATTTATGGGAAAGAAAGCTGATGTAACTTGGAAACCCGTTGCCGTTATTATAATAGATGATCTATCTAGATTTTCCAACTTTCCTGTCCTCATACATCACCCCATCTCTACCTCTACGAATTAGATAAGCTTTCAACTTTTTGACTCAAAATTGACAATAAGAAGAAAAAATTCTCCAATTTGGGGACCCCGACGACCAGTGAGTAGTACACTTTGTTCCCATGATACTTTGAAGATCTGATGTGAAAAATAACACTGCAAGTGAATAACGATTGACTTACTTAATTCTCATATGCAAGTTTAGCCCGTGTCAGTTGACCAACTGTC